>JAJHSJ010001898.1:0-100000 GCA_021015155.1 Magnolia officinalis
GCGACAGGGGTGTTGGTGATGGTTGGGGACGGCGACAGGTATACTGCACTGATGGAGGTTTGGGTTTTAGGCAATGACCGGGGCTGCGGACGTCGACAAAGGTTGCGGATGGATGATGGGCGTGAGTGGCAATGGCAATAGCAGCAGATAAGTTTTTGGATGCTCACTGGGCAAAGATGGGTATCAACGGAGATAGGTTGGAGGGCTAGTGGGTAGGTGTTGACTGGCAACGACAATAGACGGTTCAGATGCCCCAAATCAGTGGCTTTGATACTATAAAGAATACTCTTTTTTTAATTGAAAATTTCCTTACGTATTTTGAGTTTGTTGTATTCCAAATATATAAAGTTACATCCTTACAGGGATTATCTTTACAATAAAGGGGAGAAGATTTTGCCATATATTTGGCAATCTTCTTGCCATACATTATCCAGGTTTCCATGAATGGGAGGATTTGCTTGTGCTGGGAATTAGAGAAGAGCCAGATGGATCTCGTGTAGAAAATTGTCTAATAAAAATGACATGGAGGAAAAATATTCAGGTCCACTCATGAGCAGGCCAGATGTGTACGTGGAATGTAGACCATTGGCAAGTTTATACACTGTTCATTCTTTTCGTATATGGTGAGTTTTGTGGCAGATCATCTTCACAGTGGTGGTGACCTTTTACACCACTCAGATGTCCACATAGTTGCCAGGATGGCACGTGTTCAGCATGTGGGGCTAGCAAACCTCTACATTAAACCTATGTCGAAGTTTCAACGGAAAAATCAACTAATGCATAAAATAAACGTGAAATATAAACGTGGGAAAAGGTTGGAAAAGGGGCTAAAAGAAACCTATGTCAAGGAATGTAAATTCACTAAATTTTAACTTCAATTGCAACAACAACAAAATAAAAAATAGAAAAATCAAGACGATACCAATACAAAAACCCAATTCTTAAAAAGCACACTCACTGAACTAATTATATCCAGATGCAAATCTATTCATCTAAAAATAGCAGCAAATTGAAAGTAAAGTTCATGTCCGATATCCACAAAACCATCAAGCAAAATGCATGGAGAAATATGTTGCACCCAAACCTCAACCAGATTACACGCATAATCATACAAATTCAAATTGTAAGGGCCTGTTTGAGTGCCACTTTAAAATGAGTGCATACCATTTTAGTTCATTGCAATTACATCTTAGAGATCATGATTGTTGGCTATCAATATTATTTTTAATTCTTACCAAAAATAAATATGATCTTTAAAACATAATTACAATTAACTAAAATGGGATGAACTCATTTTAAAGTGGCACCCGAACAGGCCAAAAGCAATTCACCTGACAAGAACAAAACCGTATTAAGAGCAAAAATTGATGACTACCCAATTCACAATTTCAACAAAAAATTAACCAAATCCATACCATAAATAAAAATAAAAATAAAAAAAAGGTGAAATTAACATAAACAGAGAAAGGTAGGGAAAAGTATTAGGAAAACAAAAACCATGTTAGGAAATGCCATTTCACTACAAATTCAACTCAAATTTCAACTCCACCCCAATCAAAAAATAAATAAATAAATAATAAAAAATCAAATGTTAATCAATGCATCTGAAGAGAACAAAGCTGAATTAAGAGAAAAATCGCTGAAAACCCAACTCACAATTTCAATAAAAATATCAACCAAATGCATAAATAAGTGAAATTTATATAAACAGAGGCACGTAGGGAAAAGTACTAGGAGAACAAAGACAAAAATAAATAAATAAATAAAAATAAACACTACAAATTCAACTCAAATTTCAACCAAATGATAAAACACAAATGCGAATGGATTCATCTGAAGAGAACGAAGCTGAATTGAGAGCAATGAATGAAACCCAATATCAAAAAAAACATCAATCAATACATCAAATGAAAAGGAAAAGAAAGAGAGAGAGTTAGAGATGTGGGGCCCACCATTTTGAGGGCCTTTACTTCAGCAACGGTCTGTGTGTCGAGGGCAGTCAGGCTCTCCCTGATGGCTTTCACGAGCTCTGATGGGGTTTTAGGTCTTGAAGGCTTGAAGAACGAGAATGACATGGTATCCGATGCTATGTATTGTACGCTATGGTATGGATGGATGGATGATAGCTGCAGCTGCCTGTCTCCTCCTCCTCCTCCTCTTCTCTCTCTCTCTCTCCCTCTCCCTCTCCCTCTCCTGCTCCTCCTCCCTCCCTCTCTCTCAAAAAAGCATGCAACGTTGAGGAATTGAAGGGTCCTGATCATAAGACATGAATACACAATATCTTAATGCGCCAATTCATACAAGTGGGGCCCACGGTTCAGTCATGGCGGCTGCTGATGGATGGGCGATCCCACGAATGTCTCTAGGATTTGAAGCTCCTAACCCTTTGATCAGTGGCCTAGGAATCTACGGTTGAGAGAAAAATGCAAGAGAATATTTGATACTCTGGCAAGTGTGATGGATGATACGCAGGTACTTAGAAAGTGCACACGCGGCATACAATTTGTCATAATAAACCGTCCAATTTATGGTACAAAGTATAGATATGTTATCAACCAAAAACTACAATTATTTGGGTCGCGGATTTCCTGCTAAAGCCTTTCACAGTAAGTTCCTTCCTACGCAAGGATGCTGGTGGGGCTACCTCCATGTTCGTGAGAAATGATAAAAAATGAGGTGGACTCAAAACTCAAGTGGGCCACACGAGAGGAAACAGTGGGGATTCAGTGAGAACCGTTGAGACATTCTTGCGGCTATAAAACCGTTGTATCATGCTAATTTTTTTATATTTTCAACTGTGGTAATGACCTTAAAAATGGTTTCAATGTCATATAAACGGTAGAAGTAGAGCCAGGAAGGTCTCAACCTTGAGTATTTCTTTACCCAATTTGAGTTTTGAATTCACCTCATTTTTTCTAGCTTTTCTTAAAATGACCTCGCCAAACGGATGAACAAGATAGATTTCCCACAAACATGGCAGTGGGCCCCACCTAGCATCCTTGGGCAGTAGCTTCATACCGAAGGCTTTCGCAAGAAATCAGCGTCCACTTATTTGATTTCTTGACTGTTGGATTGATGGACGTTTATTGTCATGTTAAAAATGAAATACATTCAACGGTTCTATTTCCACACAGAAAGTGTCCAAGAATCAGAGGTTAGAATCGTCCAACCAATCTTATCTTAGGATTGTCGTGGGTTGTACAATCTGGTCCGTTTGTTTGACTAAAATATACCACGCGTACAATTTCTCAGTGCCTGATTATCAACAGTCACACGCAGCCCGAGTACACGTAACTCAAAATGCAAAACTGCAAAGTTAAAAAATTAAAATAATTATAATATATAAAAAATAATTAAAAAAAATAAAAAAATAAAAATAAAAATTCTACAATACTCTATTCATGGTGCGATCCAATACTCTGGACTTCGTTGTTTATGCTCTGTACATAAACCCTTTTGAGATTTTACCCTAGGGATTCAAATTAGCTCCCCCGTCCTATCTTTCCCAAGATAAATGAAAAGATAGGCAACCCATCTACCAAAATCCCAATACTGAAGATGTACTTGTCAATCAATTCATAACTTTTCTAGTACAATCAATATATATTCCAACTCCTTTTATCTACAGGAGTATAAGTTATTATTGTATTTTACAATAAAGTGAGAGATGCAACTGCCTTGAAATACCTTATTGCCAGATTAATAGATCCGTTCTTGAGACAGTAGTTTATTTCTTACTTTTATAAGAGATAAGATTGTAACATAAGAAGATACATAATCCCAATATATTATTTGATTGAACAGGTCGGCTGAAAAAATCATAACCATACCTAGCAATGAAACACTAGGAAAAGGACACATACAACAAAGATTTTTTGTTACAGTTGGAGCAAGCAAAAGTCCCCATCCTATTGACATAGTAATTGTAAGTAGAACGAAAGATACGATTCATGCATATTGATATGTATGATCCATACGAAATTTTTTATTTTTTTTTTAATTCTTATTAATTTTTTCCGATTCACCCATCCTTCTCTATTTCGGAAGTAAAATAAATAAATAAAATCAAGATAGAAAATAACTTAAATAGGATTTTTAATTCTTAATTATTCAAATTCTTCCCAAATATCATATTAAATAATTTTAAAAAATAAAATCAAGAAGTTACAATTGTTCAAATGACCAAGTCACTGGTTAAAACCGACCATTTAGTTATTAACTAAGATGGATTTGAAATGAAAGAGGATAAGATTTCAGAGATAAGGAATAAACTATAGATAAATTTTCCAGGGAACCTTTCTTCCAGACAATGCCTAGACCGTTACGTCTTTTGTGTTGTACCTTACCTGACAAGAAATTTCGCTAACCCAATAACAAATAAACCTGATTTGAATAAATCCCATCCATGTATACCTGCAATTTAGACGGTTTGGATGGGTATTAAATGCATGAGCTTATACAATGGCCACGTGCATTGCTATTAACGGTCGCGCAACGGGCCTATCCGGGTAGAGGAGATGGGACAAAATGACAGAATCAAATCGCCAGTTAGTGAACATTTCTCTGGCTTTCTTGTTTTAACTTTCTATCATATGGACACTAAATGGACAATCATGATCATTCAATCCATGTGACTGTCCATGATCTGGACGGTTTGGATTGGGAACAGGCATGCCACGTGTACAATAGCTGTGCAAGTGCGTATGGATGATCGTTGCAGCCTATCAAACAGCTTCTATTTATTTATTGCAATTCCGTCTTCCGAGTTCGAGTTCCAACTTCTGATTCGGAAAAAGGACTGGTAAGATGAAGGAGTACCTATGTCTCTTAGAGCCTCGCCGACATGGGGCCCACCATGATGATCTTAATCCCTGTCGAAGAAGTTAAACCAGAGCGTGGCAGCTTTTTAACCGTTGATGTCACGTACATGCACGCTATCTAGCTGAATTGTGAACCCTGTTGCATGGTCCAATAAATCACATTGATTGGTGATGCTAACCGTCCATTTTTGTGGGCATCGAATGGACAGTCGAAAGTAGATCTTTCAGTGGTCCAACTTCTACCGGAGATCTGATGGTAGGATTTTATCCAACGTCTGTATTTAAGAGTTATGCTCTATCCTTGATGG
Organism: Magnolia officinalis; assembly: GCA_021015155.1. Lineage (NCBI taxonomy): Eukaryota > Viridiplantae > Streptophyta > Magnoliopsida > Magnoliales > Magnoliaceae > Magnolia > Magnolia officinalis. The sequence goes on from JAJHSJ010001898.1 coordinate 5,129, forward strand.
GCCCGTAATTTGGACAACGTACCTTGGAAAATGGCAGGTAGCTCATAACTACCTGAGTTGTTGTCCTCGAACTCTCTTTTGCAGCATTTACTAATGTTTTAAGTATGACTTTACTAATATTTTAAGTAACTAGCATATCAGTCCAGAGGATTATCCTATGATGTATCTTATATCCCACTTATGCCATGCCAAATGCATAATTAGTGGGATATATTCGACATGTTTAATTTGATGAGTATTTTCGGTTTGTAATTCTTTTTTTATATATATAAATTATATATTAAATTGTTACAAATTCATAATTTTCATATTTTGCATAAAAAATAATGGATTGAAAGCTTTGATTTCAAGATTTGTAAGAGATGGACTAAGTTATAGAAAATTGAAAAAAATAAAATTAAAATCTTTCAATTGTTCACAAATAAGTTACGATTTTTACATCCAAACATAAAATTAAACATATATGTAACCTAATGTGGTGATTCTTCTTTTGCTTTTGAATATATTGTTTGTATTTCGACATGTATTCTTATATTTATAAAATATATTAATAGACTTTGAATATAGTTTGCATGAATTTAGTTAGACAACGAATAGATTAAGATCATATACAAAAAAAACATATTACATGCACTTATTTTTTATAATGTTTTAATTTAAAAGTGTGCATTGATGTTTGTTTTAATAATCACTGAAGTTTCATTAAAAATTTCGACTAATTTCCTATGTATCCAACAACAACAATGCATTACACAATACAATTGGTATATTCGATATGCATTGTATCCCAAGGGTGCGATACATAACGTGATACCGATATTTTGAATATTGACTGAGCCACAATTGGAGATCCAAATCGTTCATATGATTGGCCCACTGTGAATTAACTGATGTTAAAACCTCACTTAATTTATGATTAGGTGGACCTCTAAATATCCTGCAAACTAATGGTTCCCATTAAATTCAATTGAATGGTTAAGATAGTCTAATTGGTGCGACTTTGCACCACAAGCTGTGGACAGTCATTCCAATATCACAATCTTTTATTAGTGGACCCCGCTTTAATGTTTGGATTACTTTTTCAACACAACTTATGCTTCTTCTACTTAAGAATAATTATACAAGCTTCTTCTTTCTCCCTATGTTATTTGTACAATCCTTTGACTCATATGATTGGGCCCACACGATGGTGTCCAAGTCCATATGTATCACTTCTTTGATCCACAAATCATAGGTGGGCCATGGAGATAGCTGATTTGATCTTTGTCATTGATCTTTCTTATTCCTATTAATCTATAATGAAAATAAATGGCTCATTTGACAAATGTTGAAGTCGAATGGTAGATCAATGGTTCGATTGAACCAGTAGAAAATAAACAATCAAAATATATTTAAATTGTAGTGAGTAGAGCTGGGCATTTCTGACCCGATCCGGTGGATTCGACCTGATCCGACCAGATCCAACCCGATTCGAATCGAACTGACGGCCTGGATTAGTGCGGTTCGGGTAGGATCAGGCATAACTGACTGCTTATCGGATCAGGCTCGGATCAATGTCGATCCGGATCGGACTGATCCGAAATCAATTCGATTGGATCCGATCTGATCCGGGCCATATATGGTGTGTATTTTATAGTTTCTAATAAATTTTATTTTATATATGTATGAAAAAAGGGGGAGTTGATAAGAACTTACATATATTTTGATCTGGTATGCTGCCATGAGAGTTGCAAAGAGAGAGAAAGAGAGAAAGAGGTGTAGTTCGTTGCTTCTTACTTGATATGCCAGCCAAACAGTTCAAATGTTCAAGCGAGCAGTGGACAGGAAGCGGATTGGCTGGTGTACCTCACACCAGCTATATAGCTACTATATTGACATCAGTAAGATCTGTGAGTGCGATATCCAAACTGTCAATCCATTTGGCGAGCTCGTTTTAAGGCTTGAGACAAAAAAATAAGACAATCTAACCATCAACTGGACCACACTGCAAAAATTAGTTGGAGATTGAATGTCCTCCATTGAAACCCTTTTTAGGGTCACAGAAGTTTTGGATCAATATGAAATTTGTTTTTCCTCTTCATTCAGGTACTTGTGACCTTATGAATAGATTGGATGTAAAATAAACGTTACAGTGGGCCCTACAAATTTTTTAATGGTGAAAATCATTATCTCCGCTTTTATTTATGGTGTGGTCCAGATGATCTTTAGATATGATTCATTTTTTGGAAAATGTTCTAAAATGATCTCTGAAAATAGATGAACTGTGTAGATATAATAAATACATCACTGTGGGGCTCATGTAACTTTGATCTCCTTTGAACCATTCGTACAACTCGGAGCTCGAGGAGCGTCAGTGCTCGTCTTCGCACGACACGTACCTAGAGCAGCTATATAGCTGTGTTAGTTAGCTACAGACAATAGTACTTGAAGCTTCTTCAGGAAGCCATATAGCTGGTATAAAGCTTCTTCAAGAACCTATATAGCTGGTGTGAGCTTTAAGCAAGCAATACGTTTTTATCCTACTGAGTAAACTATGTGGGGCTGTCTTGAATTTTTTGGTTTATCCACACTGTCCATCAGTTTTTCCAAATCATTTTAGAGTTGATACTAAATTTTAAGTATATCCAATAATCAAGTAGATCGCACCATAGGAAACAATGAGAATAATGATTTCCACATCGTTGAAAAAAATGAACGATCTGAATCTTGCCCAATCCGATCCGACTCGATTTTCCTGACCAAGTTGGACTCGGATCGGTTCAAGCCAGCAGGGGTTCAATCGGATCGAGCTAGATGGCCCAGACTTGGTACCGGATCGGATCGAGTTCGGGTCAGGCCATGCAAATTTCGAACCGAGTCGAGTTGGACCCAATCCGATCTGACTCGGTCCGATGCCCAGCTCTAGGAGTAAGTGATCCAATTGCGCTGATAAATAAAATTAGCAGCATTGATGTTGTAGATAAATGATTTCATTCAAACAATGATAAAGATTAACAGGTGATTGGATTAATACCGATAAACTTAGAAAAATAAAATCAATGGTCAATAAATAAAATTAATGGCATTGATGTTGAAGATAAATGATCCAATTCAGACGATAATAAAGATTAATGGCCAATCGGACTGATATTGGTCAACTTTAAAAATTAAAATCAATGGTCGATAAATAAAACCAATGGCATTGATGTTGAAGATGTCAAATTCAAACGATATTAAATATTAATGGCCAATTAGACTAATAACAATCAACTTATAAAATGAAAATCAATAGTCGATAAATAGAAATAGTGGCATTAATATTAAAGATAAATGATCTGATTCAAATAATAATAAAGATTAATGGGCAATTGGATTGATACTGGTCAACTTAGAAAATGAAAATTAAAGGTCGATAAATAAAATCAGTGGCATTGATGTTGAAGATAAATGGTCTGATTCAAACCATAATAATGATTAATGGCCAATTTGATTGATACTGGCCAACTTATAAAATGAAAATCAATTGTCCAAAATAGACTAATATAAAGATGAATGAGCCAATCATGTTAAGATTGGAGTTGAATGGTTTAATTGGTTAAAAATGAGCAACACGATGGGATTGGTGTCAAATTTGGATAGTCTACTTCAAACAAAATAAAAAATTAATAATTATATTGGACTATTATTAAAGACAAACAGAGTGATCAAACCAAAATTAATAATTAGTGATCTAATTAGGTCATATTGTAGATAATAGTTTAACTGAATCAATTTTAAATACTTATGGCCTAACTTGGTTTATGTTAATTATTAACAATTTGAAATAGAAGCTTAACAATTCCATTGGATCCAATTGATTATTTATTTTCACTATCAATCATTTGATGATTGATATTGACCTAATTAGACATTTGATAATCCGTTTGATCATATCATTCATTCATAATTTTGACTAAAGTAGACCATTCATCTTTGATATCACCTTATTTAATTGTTGATATTTAATATCAACCCAATAGAATATTGAACTTCCATAGCATATCGATTAGATCATTCAACTCCAAATTTATCCTGATAGGACTACTTTTCTTTAATATTGATGCAATTAAAATATTGATATTTAATGTCACATGGTCAAACCATTCACCCTCAATATCGATCCAATCAAATTGGTGGCATTCATCTAATCAAGTTGTTGATACTAAATATTGATTAATTGGACAATTCATCCCCAATTTCACCACAATCTCATCATTTGTCTTCAATGTCAATTTGATTAGACCATTGATATTGAATTCCAAGCTAATAGTCTATTCATGTTTAATATTGGTCCAATTAGGTTGTTTATCTTTAGTATCATTCAAATCATATTGTTTAATTTTGACTTTAGTCTAATTGGGTTATTAATTTTTAATCGGCCTAATTAAACCATTTATCTCCAATTTCATCACAATTAGACCACTCATTTTCAATATCAATATCTGTTTAATTATATTGTTGATATTTAATTTTGGATTAATCAGATCATTCATCTTTAATACTAGTCTAATTAGGTCATTCATCTCTAGTACCATTTAAATTAAACTATTTAACTTCAACACTATTTCAATCTGGCTATTGATTTTAAATATCAGCTCAATTGATCCCTTCATCTTTAATTTCAACACAATTATTCTATTCATCTCTAATATCAATCAAATCAAACTGTTGATCTACAATTGGACTAAGTAGACTGTTCATATTAAGAATGATCCAATTGGACCGTTCATCCTTAGCATCGTTTGAAGTTAGCCATTCATCTTCAACACCAATGCGATTGATTTGTTGAGTTTTAAAATCAACCCAATCGAACCATTCATCTCCAATTTCAATACAGACGAACTTTTCATATTCATTATCAATCTAGTTTGGTTATTAATATTCAATTTTGAACTAATTAAACTGCCTGACTTTGATACATTCAATATGATCGTTCATCTTTAGTATTGTTCGAATCCAACCATTCAAATTTGTTATTGGCGAAAACGACCATTGATTTTCAATATCATTCTAATCAGACCAATCAATGACAAGTAGACCAAACATCCTGTGGCTCCACCTATGATTATGGATCAAAGGTGTGGCCCATTTCAACTTAGACTATTCACAAGGTGTACCCAAGAGTAGCGAGAGAGTGAGAGAGCTTGTGATAAATAGGTTCCTCTTACTTTTCTATAAAGCACTTTAAAGCAATTTTACATTTTGAGAGAATGTTCTCATAAGGAATGTTTGAAAAAAATCTTTGTACTATAGAATCACCTCTATCTTGAATGAGAAGTTGTCAAAGGCAGCTTCTAATGGTGTTAAAACACCCTAAATAGTGTCCAAACAAGCATCCCTTTGTTCATTTTTTAGGCAACTTGGTTACTTCAAGTTCCAAGGCAGGAAGATTTACAAGGGAATAAAACTACAAATTGAGATTGGGTCATTGACTCAAGAAAAATGGATAGTATTAAGTGGATATGTTATGCAGATGATTCATTCTAAAATGCATGCACATCATCCATCACTCTCTATCAGAGTATCAAAGTTTTTTCCTCTTTCCTCTTTCCTCTATGACTCTAAGGCTTGAAGGAACCATTTTTTTACTATGAAATCCCCCCAAAATGGCCCTACTATGAAAAGTTATAAAATTATATGATTAGATGTGGGGGTTTTAGCTTACAATTGCAAAACTTGAAAAGAGAATTTGACATGAGATAAGTTAGGGATCGCATAATGGAGCATTTGGATCACACAATTTTGAACTATATGAGCCTTGATTGGGTAAAAATGGCCTAAACATTCACTATAATTTTCAAATTGTATAACTTTGTGATTAGTTGTTCATTAGACATGTATAACATGTATAATGCGCTATTGGAAAGCTATTAATGAGTTCTGCACTCAAATCACGTATGATGAGTTCTCAAAAAGTTTTCATGAGAGCTCGTGAGAACTGGTGTGCAGATGAACATTTGTGTCTCTCTCTCTCTCTCTCTCTCTCTCTCTCTCTCTCTCTCTCTCTCTCTCTCTCTCTCTCTCTATATATATATATATATATATATATATATATATATATATATATATATATATATATATGGTCTCCTAGTACAAAAATACCAAAGAGAGATTATCTTTGATTTGAAGAATTTTCTAATAAGATGTGTGAGTTTGTAGAACAATGAGTAGTTCTTAATTGTGCTAAGATCTCTACTAATCCGAACCCTTAATTTAATGGCATGTGTGATTATTAGAATGGGCCCAAGACCAATCTGAAGCTGAAACCGGCCAACTTTTCACATGGAGAAGATATTAAAAGTTTGTGAAGCCTCATAGTGTAAGCAATTTCCATGTGTATATTTATGGAATATGAAAAATAGATAAATATAGGGTTTGAATTGTGATTGGGTTAGTGAAGTCTTTGCATTGTGTTTAAGCATAGGAAAATAGGGTTTGAAGTACATCGTCCACCGAGATCCCAACATGACAACATATGTGTTTGAACCACCACTGGGCATTGGCTCTAATCATGACCCACTACTTGCAAAGTGACATTCCTTGCCATGGTTTTAGGACTCGGACGAATTTGACGAGGCAAGTCTTGCCCGAGTTGACTTGAACTTGGTTGGACCCAATATGGTTCAATATCCTAAGCCACCCGGTTGAGACCCTAACACGACTACATGTGTGTTTGAACCACCACTAGTCACCAGCTCTAATCCTGACCCACTACTTGCAAAGCGACATTCTTTCCATGGTTTTAGGAAATGGACGAAATTGATGAGGCAAGTCTTGTCCGAGTTGACTTGAACTTGGTTGGACCCAATATGGTTCAATAACATAAGCCACTCGACTGAGACCCTAACGTGACTACATGTGTATCTAAACCACCACCGGGCACTACCTCTAATAATGACCCACTACTTTCAAAGCGACATTCCTTCCATGGTTTTAGGACTCAGACGAATTTGACGAGGCAAGTCTTGTCCTGAGTTGACTTGGACTTTGTTGGACCCAATATGGTTCAATATCCTAAGCCACCCGACTCAGACCCTAACGTGACTACATGTGTGTCTGAACCACCACTGGGCACTGGTTCTAATCATGACTCATTACTTGCAAAGCGACATTCCTTCCATGGTTTTAGGACTTGGACGAATTCGACGAGGCAAGTCTTGCCCCGAGTTGACTTGGACTTGGTTGGACCCAATATGGTTCAATATCCTAAGCCACCCAACTAAGACACTAATGTAACTACATGTGTGTCTGAACCACCACTGGGCACTGACTCTAATCATGACCCACTACTTGAAAAGTGACATTCCTTCCATGGTTTTAGGACTCGACAAATTTGATGAGGCAAGTCTTGCCCAAGTTGACTTGGACTTGGTTGGACCCAATATGGTTCAATATCCTAAGCCACCCAACTGAGACCCTAACATGACTACACGTGTGTCTGAACCACTAGGCATTGGCTCTAATCCTGACCCACTACTATTAAAGCGACATTCCTTCCATGGTTTCAGGACTCAAATGAATTTGATGAGGCAAGTCTTGCCTGAGTTGACTTGGACTTGGTTGGACCCAATTTGGTTCAATATCCTAAGCCACCCGACTGAGACCCTAACACAACTACATATGTATCTGAACCACTGTGCACAAGGTCTAGCCCTGATCCCATTCCTTGCAAAGCGACATTCCTTTCCATGTTTTTAGGACTCCAACTTGGTTGGACCTAATTTGGTTCAATACCTTGGGTCACCCAACTGAGAACCTGACTGAGACGCCAACGCGGCTATATGTACCTGAACCACTAGGCACAAGGTCTAGCCCTGATCCCATTCCTTGCAAAGTGACATTCCTTTTCATGTTTTTAGGACTCCGGCTTAGCTGGACCCAATCTAGTCCAATACCTTGAGTCACCCAACTGAGAACCTGACTGAGACCCAATGCAGCTATATGTTTCCGAACCACTGGGCACAAGGTCTAGCCCTGACCCCACACCTTACAAAGCGACAACCCTTTCCATGGTCTAGGGCTCAGGCGATTCCCTGATGAGTCTAATGAGACTCGTCCGAGTCAACTCAAACTTAGCTGGACCCAATCTGGTTTGATTCAGGCTAACTGGGCCTGTTTAGCATTGACTCAGGTGAATCCCAACTCGACTTAGGATCGAACGAGTCTTTACAAGACACCGAATCTTTTAACCCTGTTCCTTGCACTTCCTCTTTAACCATAGTTTAATATTTTACTCGCAACATGGAAGAATGTAATGTTGTTGAAGAAATGTAGAAGTATATCCAAAATCTCCTATGGAATGCATGGCATTAGATTAATCAAACTTGTAATTTCTCTTTTACTCCTCTCTCCTTAAAAACAAGACAACCAACCCCATAAAGGAAGGGTACCACAAGTTATATGGTACGTGTACTATCTTTCCCACCAACATTTCTCTTGTGTAGGACATCACTATCATGAAACGGTAGGCCCCAACACGAAGATTGCCTGAGAAAAAACTCAGGCTGTTCCGTTCATCAGGTGGGACACACCATCAGAATCCATAGACAACTGGTGGTGTGACCCAACATAGAGGTGTAGCCCACCTAGTGAGCCGATTAGCCTGATTCAAAAGAGGAGTGGTCTTCATGGTCCGGCCTACCATTTTAATGGTACCGATGTCATACTTAAGTGGCATGTTGGTTGGAAAGATGGTACAATGCCACAATAGTACCATTGCCTGTATGTGATTAATTCTTTTTTTAAGGAAGTGGGTAGGGATTAGGGAGATAGACCCAACATTTATAGGACCTGTTTGGGTGCCACAATAAAATCAATTTAATTTTAAATTAAGGGGCAACATGTGAAAGTGGATGCTTTTTGTCCATTGATGATTGTGAGAAATCCATTCTGTCTATCCGTTTTGCCATATCATATTAAAATATGAACAAAAAATGAGGCAGATCCAAAACTCAAGTGGGCCGCAAGATAGGAAAAATTGAGTATGGAAATGCTTACCGTTGAAACCTCCCTGTGGTCCACCTTGATGTTTATGTGCCATCCATACCATTAATAAGGTCATTCCTACTAGGATGAATTGTAAACACAAAACTATTAGCCTGGTGGAAAACATTAATGGCTACATGAATGTTTTGACAATGGAGGTTCAATCCTTACTGTTTCTGTTGTGCAGTTCACTTGAGTTTTAGATCTGCCTCATTTTTAGATTTATGTCCTAATATGATCCGGCAAAATAAATGGATGGTTTGAATTTCTCGTGTCTGAAATCCAGTTTTAGGTTGCCCCAAACACTACTGTAGCTTTTGAGGTGAAAAATGAGCAGATGTATCGTAACATTGCTAGGAAAGGTTGTCCAACATGGTCCACACGTTTAAGTTAGTATGTGTTTTATCCAGGCTGTCTATTCATTTTGCAAGCACATTTTAGGGTATGAGTCCAAAGATGGGATAAATCCAAAGCTCAACTAGAGCACATCAAAGGAAGCTGTAGGAATAGTACCACACGCTAATGAAACCTTCCAAAGGTCCACTGTAATGTCAGGATAACATATTAGTTGGTGTTATCTATTTTGGCAAATCATTTAAGGGCATTAACTCAAAATTGAGGTAGATCCAAATCTAAAGTGGACCACACCACAGAAAGTAATTAGATTGAACGCCAACCGTTGAAAACTTCTTAAGAGTCATAGAAGTTCCTATGTTTGTATTTTTCCTGTCCATGACATTACAAACAAGTTGGATGGAAAATAAGCGCGATGGTGAGGCCTAGTAAGGTATCAATCGTTGGGATTATTACACATACTTCATGTGGTGTGGTCCACTTAAGCTTTGGATTTGCCTCCTTTAATTTTAAGCCCATGCCCTGTAATGATCTCTAAAATGGATGGACATGGCCCACAGAACTTGGTGACGTCACAAATAGTGAACTTGGTGACGTCACAAATAGAACCATGGGTCCCACTTCTACCCTTCAAAGGGAACGGGTTGATGTTTCCTAGGTCACACATTAGTAGGTGTTAGCTGATTGTGTGGGGCCCATCTTGATATTTTTTAAAATATCCAGGCCACTCATCCGTATTTCCAGGTCATTTTAGGAGTTTATCCCAAATATTAAGCAGATCCCAATCTCAGATGGTCCACACAACTAGAAACATTAGAGATTTACCATTAAAAAATTTTATGAGCCACAAAAGTATTGGATCAAGCTAGAAACATTTGAATTTTCCCTTCATCCAGGTCATTTTGATCTTATGAACAGGTTGAATGGCAAATAAACATCATGGTGGGCCCTAGTAAGGTTTCCATGGTGGTTGTCATTCTCTCCACTGCTTTCTGTGATGTGGTCTGCTAGAGAATTGGATTTGCTTAATTTTTTGGACCACCTACTAAAATGAGATATAAAAAAAGATTGACGGCATGGATATACAACACATTCATCAAGGTGGGCCCCACGGTAAGCGTAACACCATCTAACATGTTACTCGGAAGACACCTAATCTGCTCCCCAAATAGAATACCCAGATGGTACTCCTACCTCAAATTACGAAAGGAATGTTTGCTAAAAGTTACAATGTTACTTGCACCCTTCTCTCTACTCGATTTCCAAGCCACCTTTTCACCCCAAGCAAGAATCAACTAGCAATGTACCGTACCTCTTCTAATAAAAACTCTTACACCTTAGCCTCATTTCATCAACCCACACCAAAAACCCTCTTACACCTTAGCCTCATTTCATCAACCCACACCAAAAGCTTAGAGCTCTCTCTCTCTCTCTCTCTCCTCTTTCTCTCTCTCTCTGTGCTTGTCTTAAGAGATGGAAAGAGAGAACAAACCAAGGCTTCCAAGCATCTGGCGCAGGCTTTTGAACCTTATCAGGGGCCATCTTGCTTTCAGACATCTCAAGAAGATAATCCTGGGGCGGCCAGCGGACTATCCTAGCGGTCGGCTTATGTCTATCGACCATATCCAACCAAATGGGCCTAGTCGTAATGAAGATGGTCGCATCGAAATCACCAATCTTGCTCAAGGGGTCGAATTGGACCACCCTGAGGTTGATGAATTGGACAATGTAGGTCATCCTCAGCCACCCATCATCGATTCAACCCATGTTTCTACGATTGGTGGGGGCACCGTAGGTGGGAGTGGGACCCCTGAGGTGGGTCCCACTAACACCATCCTAGTGAAAAGTCCCACCGGTTTAAAGGTGATTATAACAGCTCAGGATCTTAGTCCAGTGACAGACACAAGAGCGAGTGAACATGGACAAATTCAAGAGAAGTCACCCGAAGAACGGGTCCCTTCTGCGATGACCGTAGAGCAAGGTAGTGATCCAACGAAGCCCGAACGGGTCCCTCCTGCGATGACTGGAGATCAACATAATGGTCCAATGAAGCCCGAACAGGTCCCTCCTGAGATGATCGAAAATCAAGGTAGCGGTCCAACAAAGCCCAAACAGGTCCCTCCTACGATGACAGGAGATCAAGGTAGCGGTCCAACCAAGCCCGAACGGGTCCTTCCTGCTATGACCATAGATCAAGATAGCGGTCCAACGAAGCCCGAACGGGTCCTTCCTGCTATGACCATAGATCAAGGTAGTGGTCCAACAAAGCCCAAATGGGTCCCTCCTGCGATGACAGGAGATCAAGGTAGCAATCCAACAAAGCCTGAACGGGTCCTTCCTGCTATGACCATAGATCAAGGTAGCGGTCCAACAAAGCCCAAATGGGTCCCTCCTGCGATGACCGGAGATCAAGGTAGTAGTCCAACAAAGCCTGAACGGGTCCTTCCTACTATGACCATAGATCAAGGTAGCGGTCCAACAAAGCCCAAATGGGTCCCTCCTGCGATGACCGGAGATCAAGGTCGCAGTCCAACAAAGCCCGAACGGGTCCTTCCTGCTACGACCATAGATCAAGGTAGCGGTCCAACAAAGCCCAAATGGGTCCCTCCTGCGATGACCGGAGATCAAGGTAGCAGTCCAACAAAGCCCGAACGGGTCCATCCTACAACAACTAGAGATCAGGGTAGTGGTCCAAGGAAGCCCGAACGGGTCTCTCCTTTTACGAGCAGAGATCAACGAAGTGGTCCAACAAAGCCTGAATTGGTCCCTCCTATTGTCGATCAAAGTAGTGGTCCAACGAAGGCCAAATGGGTCCCTCCTACAATGACTGGAGATCAAGGTAGTGGTCCAACAAAGCCCGAACGGATCCCTCCTGCGACCACCGGATATCAAGGTAGCGGTCCAACAAAGCCCGAACGGGTCCCTCCTGTGACAACCGGATATCAAGTTAGTGTTCCAGCCAATGCACCAAACCCGAACAATTTAGAGAAGAAAAAGAACAATGCCATCGACAAAGATCCACCCTCCTCAGATCCTGCCCAGCCATTAGATAGAAGTTTGAGTATAAATAAAAAATCTGAGGCGTTCATAAGGCGTAAGAAGAGTGAAGGATTCAGGAATGGTGCCTCTAATAACAAACTGCCACCATTGCCGCCACCGCTGCCACCGCCACCACGGCGTTTTTAGGCTCTTCTATAAAATGCATGTAACAAGCTACATCTAATCATGCATAAGCATATATATACTTATCCTTGCGTTGAAGGTTTCAAGCAGCTTTTCTTTGTGAACAACTCGTTCAGTACTGAGTTGAGTCAGGACTCGGTCGAGTCAGTGGTGAGTTGGCCGAGTCAGTCGTATTTTCAGTGCTGATTGTGGTGAAAAATTGGATTGATTCGACCTGAGTCTTGAGTCAGGTTAGAAAAGTAGTCAATCCATGCATTAATTCATGTCTATAGAATAAAAGGTGGTTGTCTGTTGATGGCATAAGATTGTTGGGTGTGAAAATCGGGTTTGGCTAGTGATGCTGCCATCAGCGGGGTGGCTAATGGTCGGTGGTATGTGGACCCCACCATGATGTATGTGTTTTATCCACGCCGTCCATCCATTTTGAAAGATAATTTTAGTGCTTGATCTTAAAAATGAGGTAGATATAAATCTCAGGTGGACCACACCATAGGAAAACAGTAGTGATTGAATGTTCACCATTAAAAGCCTCCTAGGGCCCACTGTAATGGTTATTTGACATCTAACCCGTTGATTAGGTCATACAGACTTAGATGAAGGGAAAAAATATAAATCAGCTTGATCCAAAACTTTTGTGGCCCACAAAAAGTTTTTAACAGTGTACTTCAATCAGCACTGTGCGGTCCACTTGATATTTGGATCGACCTCATTTTTGGGATCATACTATAAAATGATCTGGAAGAATAAGTGGACGGCATGGATGAAACACATACATCATGGTGGGCCCACAGAGCACCGACCACTAGCCATTGGCTAGTGGCAGGGTCAGTAGCCAATCCGTTTCCGTGAAAATCAGACCAATCCATGCTCTCAGGTGTGCCACACGTACATTGATTAAATTCATGATCGGCTGGAGATTGTATCCATTGACCATCCGCTGTTTTCCACCGTATAAACTAAAAGGACAGTGATCTTGTGGTCCACATTGATTTTGCTTGTAGAGAGAAGAGGAAGGTAATGAAGTCTGGGTATAGCCTCAGAACTCGACATCTTCTTGACTCAGAGACTCGGTTGAGTTGGGTTCATGACTCGGTGGGTACTTAAATGATGTTAAATAATTGAGGAATGAGAAGGGGATTGCCTAATGAGTAATTCACTACGTTTAGCGTACTGAGTAAACTCTATGGGGCCCACCGTGATTTATGTATTTTATTCACTCTGTTACCAGATAATTTTATGGCAATGTCCCATAGTTCAAGCATGTCCAAAGCTCAAGTGGACCACACCACGGGAAAAAGTTTGAATTGAGTGAATACCGTGGAAAAAATTTCTTGGGGGCAATAGAAGTTTTGTATGGATCTTTTATTTGTTTTTTCTATTTATCCATGATTGTGTGATCTTATGAACAGTTGGATGATGAATAAACATCACTGTGGGCCCTAGAAAGGTTTCAAGTGTGGACATCAATATTCTTACTGTTTCGTGTGGTGTGTTCTATTTTAGCTTTATATATTCTTCAATTTTGAGATCATGTAATAAAATGATATGCAAAAAATGAATAGATGGGTGGGGATAAGACTCATATACGGGCGTTTGGTGCACCGGTTTAAATGGGATTAGATGGGAGTGGGTTTTAAGATTTCATTGATCATTGCAAGGTCCTGTTTGGGACTCACATAGGGTATGGGTTGTGAATCCCCTTCTTGGAATCACTGCTGGGGCAAGGGTTTCTCAATCCTACTTTGGGTTTTATGTGGCTACTGGTCGGTGCTATGTGGACTCCACCATGATGTATGTGTTTTATCCATGCCGTCCATCCATTTTGAAATATAATTTTAGGGATTGATCCCAAAAATGAGGTAGATATAAATCTCATGGAAGAATGGGTGGACGGCATGGATGAAACACATACATCATGGTGGGGCCCACAGAGCACTGACCAGATGAGTAGCCAATCTGTTTCCCAAACATTAGTGGGATGCCTCCAAGCCATGGGATTAGCTGACAATCCCTGACACTATAATCATTACATTTTGGTAATCCCTTCCCACTTAAACCCATCTAATCCCATGCTCCAAACACCCCCTTAGCTCACTGAGTTAGTCATTGCCCAACCCACTTCCCCTATGTTTGGGGAGTTTTTAGTCCAAATAGCCCTATAATGTGTTAGGGTTGTGGCGGGAGCCTATCCTCTCCAAACTTAACTCTTTTAGTCTTGAATTCAAATTTTCATTTTTTGAAGATGAAAACGAACTCCCTCACCACAATTGCCCCTCATACAGTGAACTCTTGTTTCGAAAGGAAAAATATTTTAAAAAAAGTGACATGGGCGCCACTAAAAACTTAAATTTGGCCCACCCCTTGGTCGATCTGATACACTCATTTTAATCAGACAGTAGTGAATGTAGAATAGAGTTTTTTCTATTTTCTATTTAAAGTTCTTTATGCCCTATAACTATACTAATATTGTGTATTAATTCTGAACTGTTTTCCCATGTGTAGTCCATCTGTGATGAGTTTTGCTATCAAACTTGGTCTGATGACATAAAATTAATACCCCTGACATGTGGACGGGATAGATTTGCTTCAAGACAACCCAGTGGACTCCATATAAAATGTGGATGGGTTCAAAACATGGGGCCACGCCACATGATGTTAAGTCATTTCGGTTTTTTTTTTTTTTCCCCTTCTCCCTCCTTTGTTTTTTTAAAATTTTTTTTATTTTTCACTTCCTTGGATCACATGAAGCCAAAGCTTCCTCAACAGTTGGAAGTTGTATGGTCGGTCTTCTCACACTCCAGGCAACGATAAAAAACTCTAACAAGCTTCGGTCAAGCTCAGAGTAGTTCTCCAACGAAAAATAAGAGTTATTATTATTTTATTATTTTATTTTTTCGGCCACAATCTGCAAAGTGGAAGATATGGTGATAAGAGGTAAGCTTTTTATAATTTTTTATTTTCTTTCTTTTTGTGGGTATGAATGGTGGGAATTTGTGAAAGAGATGATGGTGTGGTGGTCCTTTTTTTTAAAAAAATCATTATTGTTGTATGAATGGTGAGACCACATGGATCGCAGATATTCGTTGAGGACCACTAATATTCACTTGGATCATTGATATTACAATGGAATTCACAATGGACCGCCGATATTTACAGCATTCCCCGATGCAAATATAAGTTCCACATTTCCACAACCTACAACGTTCGCAGTAATCACATTTCTCATCTAGACTCTCAACTAGAAGAGACCTCCTTGTAGGATTTGAACCAGCGACGGTCGAAGTACACATGTGTGTTAGCACCCATGTCAATCCACCACATGGTTCCACATGAATAGTGTTAATCTGCGTAACCATCACCACGATTTGAGGTTATTCGATTGCATTTGCGGTAATGTTTGCTTGAGGTGCAGGTGTTGCATTCATTTTACGATGGTGATACTCTCTTGCAAAATGACATGGTTTGCCACATACAAAACAACCAACAGGTTTGTCCTGATCTCCTCTAAACTTCTTATTGTTGTAATAGTAGTAGTAATTGTTATTATTAGACTTAGGGTTAGACTCTTTTTTTTAAAAAAAAAAAAACTGGTTGGTTTGGTTTGATTTCAGGTTGGAGGAATTTCCCCTAGACTGGACTTCTTCATTCACCAAATTAACTTTAGAAATTTCCTCATTTAACTCTTCATTTTTGTCATAAAGTCTTGTTGTTCTTCAATACGCAAACGCACAAAGAGATTTTCCATAGGAAGTTCCTTTATTTTTGTTTGTGTGTGTGTGTGTGTGTGTGGGGGGGGGGGGGGGGGGGGGGTTGTTTGGGGGGGGTGTTGTTTGTTCAACTCTTGTTATCATCATCAAACCATTCAATATTTAAAATACCAACTAACTGCATATTTATTTACCCCTGCTTCTTTTGTTTTATATTTCTTTTCGAGAACTTTTCATATGTCAATAGATGTTTCAAGATTGCATAATACATCATAAAGTTAATTGGACAGAGCACTAAGGATGTAATTATCTTCATCACACTTCTGATAGACAACAGTTAACTCAAGTTGATTCGGATTTTTGAGCCTTTCCTGGTTGATAACGTAGGCAACATGAAGGGTCGTGAGGTAGAAGTCCAACGTTTGTAGTATTATCCATTGAATGTATATGGACGAATTAATTTACTATTGGTCGGACTATTTTTCTCAGGGGCCATTATCTCAAAATTGTTGATGACTTGCAGCAAACAAAGCAAAAAATAAATAAACAACAACCTAATTAGAACCGCACACCTGATTGCTGATTGATATAGTTTGCGCCCCTCGGACAATTTTAACTATTGCAGAGGCTCCCGATGCACTATTTTTAAGATATAACGCCCAACGATCAATCTTCTCGACGTGCATAGGACAGATCCCAACACCAAAACCACCACACTCAATCGTCGATTGCCTAAAGAAAACCTGGATGATTCTTAGAGGAAAGATTTAGGGTTAGATTTTATTTTATTTTTTCCGTCTTTTTTTCCCCCCTCCGATAAAACCTTTTTTCATATAAAATAAAATAAACGATTGTTAAGAAGAATTTAGGGTGTCTCCATTCAGGGACATTCGTCAAGCCTAGATGTTCGTAGTGCAATAGTTAAGTCCCTATAAGGTCGCGAAGCGTAAGGCCACTACTAGTTTCGACAACCAAACTTGCAGGCAATCTGATCACGACCATGCAGTAAGTAGAGCAGGGCAGAATTCGATTTGACGGATTCGACCCGATCCAATCTGAACCGAAGGCTGGGATCGAGTCAGTTTGAGTAGGCCCACTCAGATTTGAACGTACATCGAGTCGAGTTCGAATCAGTGGCCAATCCGGACCGATCCGATCCAGGATCCAATCTGATTCTGTCGGGTACTATATAAGTAATATTTACTTTTTTATTTCCATTTTTTCACTACCCACCTCACCCGAACAAAGCCTTAATCCCTCCCTTCTCTTTCTCTACCCGAACGACGCCGCACCCACCCATCTCTCCTCCTTTCTCTTCCTCTTTCTCTCCCGATATCCCTCCTCTCATTCTTCTCTCCTTCTTTCTCTCCTGATTTCCCACCTCTCATTCTTTCTCTCCTCCTTTCTCTCATTCTTTCTCTCCCGATTTCCCACATCTCCTTCTTTCTCTCCTCCTTTCTCTCCCTCTCTTTCCCGATCTTGATTTACCCTAGTCTGAATCGACTGGGCAAACTCAACTCAATCCGACTCGGTTCGGGTCAAGCCAACAAGGATTTGGATCGGATCGAGTCAGCCCTGCTGGAGTTGGTCCCGGATCGGATCGAGTTCTGTAGACACCCCACTCAGGCTAGCAACTTGATAAGACATGAATGATCCTTAGGAACTGAACTTAAACCTCACACCCTACCCAAAACTACAACAATTTCTCAAACCTGATCCAAACCCTAACTGAACCTGAGCCAATACGTTACCATAAACCCTAACTTAACTCTAGCCATAATCCAAGTTAGAGCATGCCAAAAATCGATCCATTTCCAAGTCATTTCCGAGCCATTTTGAGACAAATATCTAAAAAAGGGCTTCAGGCCGCTCTCAGGGTCCAAAATAGGCCCACCGGCCAAACTGCGAGAGCAATCGTACTCGAGCGGTAGTCTGACTACCGCCGGTGGTAATCCAATTACCGCTCTCTCTCGACAAATGTACCCTTTGAGCACACATCTATTCCTCCCTCCCAAAGTCAACTCTCCCATATAATTGGCCCCAAAGCTAACCTTATTTACTATTTTACCAAGCTCATGAACCTACAAGAAAGTGTCATGTGGCATCTCCCTTCCCTCCACCAATCATACGCTACCTCGTCAGCATTTATCCTCCATAATCCCTAAAATTATCAAAAGATCATCCCAAGAGGCTATAAATACCCCTCACTTCTCCTCATTTCAAAAATAACCCATAACCAACAATTAACTACCAATCCACCAAGAGTGAGAGAGAGAAAGAGCAAGTTAGTGAGAGTGAGAGGGAGTGCTTGAGTTCTCAAACTCCCATATTTTCAGCCCCCTCTAGCCTCCTTCAGCCTTCTCTTAGCCTTACAATCCCACTTGGGTCAATCATTTCCAACCATGGTTCATCCAAGCCATTTCAAGTGCAAGTCGAAGATCATGCAATCATCATTAACATTTATACTTCATCAATCGCATCATTACTTCCCTTCTCAACCCCCCTGCTTCTTTAAGTTGCCATTGAATGCATGCTCTATGACTTGTTGAACAGCAGATCCCGTCACATCAAAAACTCATGGTAGTCTAGTTCTATTTTAATGATATTTTAGCATCATCACATCTGTTCAAGAACTCCTCTAGACGTTCTTTGGACGCATGCTCTGCGGCTTGCCAAAATTCCGGACCTTGTCACATTAGAAATCTAAGTCTGCTTAGTCCCATTTCAATCTTATCATCTTATCCCCTAAGATTATCTTACCACATAAAGTAGAGACCGTACACTCGTACGAGTAGAGAGGGTGCCTAACACATTCCTTTTTTGTAACTGAAGTCCCTTACTCAGAATCCTAAATCGCAGATTAGGAGTCAACTTAAAGCAAGAGAGTCTTCGGATTCTCTAGCTTTACATATTCTGCAGGTTCTAGCCGACTGCGGGATTTTGATTCAAGTGGTTAGTGGCAACTCCAAGTCTACATTGCATCATCAATCCAAATCAGCCAAATCACCCCCCAAAACAAACATAAATATATGCGGGCACCGATTTCCAGCGTTCACAAGTTCGGGTCAAGTTATTGGAAAAATTGGATCGAGTCGAGTTGGACCCAATCTGGTCCGACTCGACTCGATGCCCACCTCTAGCAGTAAGGGAAATCACTTGTTGACAATTCTAGGGTAACCATGTTGTGAAGTGCATGGGATACTACCTTACCGGAAATCCAAATTTACAGACAATTTTGATGCAAAAATCGATTATGACTAGAAGGTTGTGATTGGATTCCCGTAACACTGTGAAGCGCAAGGACAATCACAATATTTCATAACCCTTAAGCACAATGAAATCTTCTTCCACCAAACGATTTATGCCTGATAAGGATGGTGGGTTGTACCTATCATCTATGCCTTGATTATATCTATGCCTGATAAGGATGGTGGGTTGTACCTATCACTTTCGTATTCAATTGCACCCAACCTTTGCCAAAGATAGGCATATGTAGACACCGCACTCGAGATAAGAGAAATTAATTCACAGGAGCTAGGTTGAGCTTCAGAATAAGACACCCGGTTGACTCAATAGGTGTAACACCCCGGAAAATCGGGGGCCGTGTATAGACTCGACTCCCGAGTCCCCGAGTGTCACTTATCATCAATTTTATAATTTTTATGATTAATCCAGTTTAAATGCGCAGCCTGGAATTTCTTGGAGTATGAAACACAACCACAACCAGTCTGCTGAAATAAAGAGATCAATATATACAGGTCCAAAGGAAAATAAATGGGTCGTATAAGGCGTTACTCAACAAAATCACAACAACATCATGTCCACAAGAGTAGAGCTGAGTCCGCTCGTCGTCCTCCTCGAGGCCTGCATCGCCCAGCTCCACAATTCTGCAACACCTGCATCTATGAGCGAATCTGGTTGGTGTTTTAAAACACCGTCCCAGAGTGGGAGTGAGTGATCAACTCAGTGTGAACTATTAGTCTCAAGTTATCACAAACATCAGTTATATTACGGATTTAATGAAAAACAATCATTCACAGTCACTAAACTAATCTTATTAATGTGCATGCATGATGGATGAAATGATGCATGCCCTCGCCACAACTCTCCCTCAAGCGACTCTATCTTACAATCGCATATGACAACACTCCCTCAGAGCGACCTCGACTGCCGAGTCGCCACCCTAGCTAATGCGATGCAATGATATGTTAGCCAAGTTCTTAGTTAATTCCGTTCATCCAGCATGTTTGGGAAACTGATTCACCCCACGTATCAATGCCCTCAACTAGTTGCGGTGCTGAGACCCCTCAATGCGCGAGGCCAGGGCACCGCGATCCGTGATCCCGTCGGGTTCCTCATCCCCGACTCCAAGCACATGAAGAGTGCCAAAAAGGAAGGGATCGCTCAAGGTCACTACGGGGAGCGCGCGGTACCCCAACGTAGGCCGACAGCTCGGACACAGTGTCCCATTCCACCATGCCCGGCTCACGAGGCTGTGGACCAGTTACAAGTAGATTATCAACGGGCTACAATGGTTGCAGGGTGGTTCAAGTTCTATACATATGTGAGCACACAAGGTTAACAAACAGGATTTGCCAGTAAGTAGACTAAACCGCATGAGTCAGGCGAGCACGAGATGAACGACATCGGGTACTAGACCCATGCAGTCGAATTGCTGCCGCCCTTACGCACTCGTCCGACTTGCGTGGTTAGTCTTAGGGTAGTCCAACCAATGGGACTACCGTCTAACCTCGAGTTCCCGACAATCCAAGGGTTTGACGATGAGATATAGCATACCAACATCATGCTTATCAACCAACATTCCAGTGTCATGTTGCATACATTCCACCATACAAGTCTATTTACCTAACAAGCATGATAAATTAGTAGAAACAAGTGTATGTGTGTGCCGTGGGTTAGAGAGGAAGCTAGGCACTTCCAACATTTCAAGGGATCAACCATACACAAGAGTCAAGATTACTATGCACTATGAAGTAACTTATTGTGGAAAACAATCACAAACAAGAACATGAAGTCATCACAAGCCAACATAACATATGAGGGATAAGATCAACATCAACAAGAGTTAAGCATGTAAATCCATGTAGTTTCAACAAACACCCATTCGTAGATCCCTCTAGATTTTTCAATACCACAACCAAGCAACCAAAATCATTAGACCCATACTATAAATGGTGCTAGGCCACCTAAGATCAATAGTCCGCACCTTGTGATTCGTTGGAGACTCAAAAACGACCTATGAACGTCGATTTGGGGCCGGTTGGTCGGAATCCCTAAAGCAAGTTTATTCATGAGAAATCCATGTAAAATCTCCCTTCATCAAAAGGGTTTTCAAGACAAAAGATGAGAAGCCTTACCTAGACAATCAATGGACGATTTCAGTGGTTGTGGTGCATGGTTTATTCTTGGAGAAGGTGTAGGAGGTTGTGGGTTTGATCCTCTTGGGCCCCACCTTGATTGAGAGTCCACCATGCCTTCTTCCCTCTCTCTTTCTTCTCCTTTCTCCTCTTTCTCTTCTCCCTTTTCTCTCTTCTAGGGCAAATTCGTATGGGGAGAGGGGTGCCCAAATGAGGCCCTTTTTATAATTCCAGATTTGTGAAAAAGGCCCCAAGCTTCCACAATTTCCTAAAATAGACTTATGGAATTCCCTATTGGTGTTGGGGTGGCCCTAACACCCCTCTGGCCACCAAATTCGGCGTGTAGGTGTCTTATGGTCCGACCAGGGCCCATGCAAAAATTGAGGATGAACGGATGAACGGATATATGATCTGAGTAAGCGTTTCCGACCCTTAAATGGCCCTGTGGGGGCCCATTCTGATTGATGGGGCATCTCTGATGGCCCTCTGGCCATGAAATTTATAGGGTAGGTGCTCAGTGGCCCGATGAGGGGCCACGCAAAAATTGGGGGCGATCGGATATGGGGTTTGGTCGTACGGGTCCGATTCGCGATCAACGGTCATCATGCCACGATCGGGGCCCAGATTTGGTGGGCAGGCGTTGAAAAATACATTAAACCTTCACCGTAAATTTGGAAGAAATTCGACGGCTGGAAGGCCCGGAGTCTCAGTTTCTTTTGTCATTTTTCTGACCCTTCTCGGTCGTTGGGTGGCCCACACGGGCTGTTGTTAAGTGTAAACGGGCCATCTGGCTTGACGGCCTGCACCAGGCCTTATCACGGGCTGTCTGGTCTATTAAATTGGGCTAATCTTGGATTAATTAACTCGTGTATAAGCTAACATTGAGTGCTAATGGTCAGTACGTGATAGTATAAGTTAATTAAAAAAAATCAAGGATTTTTGGAAATCCAAAACAGTGAAAATCCGGGATGTTACAATCTACCCCCCTTAAAAACAATTTCATCCCCGAAATTGCCTAAGGGTAGTAAGTAAAGGTTTCATTATTTCATTTGCCTAGGTTTTGTTGAATTCAAGTTCATATGCATGGTAAGGTGTGTACTATCTATAATAGTTTGACTCATTCTAGTCTACCCCCCTTAAAAGTTTTCGCCTTTGAGGTTTGAAAACAAATGTCAAAATCATTATTATCGTATTAAGAGGTTGTTAGTAAAGTTTACCTAATGATGGTATATTCTACTCTTTTAGGATTGGGCTAATACGGAAAGACAGTTGTGGTAGGCTTTGATCCCATACGTCGATCCTCTGCCTGACCAGGGTAGAAAGATCGTTGTATCCATTCCTAGCCCTGGTAGATCATGGTCTTCTACTCGGTCAAAGCAGTGAGTCCGTTGGTGTTCACCCAGGATTAAGAATTGGGTCAAGCCGCGAATACATCGCAAGTGTATGGTCCCGTGATTCCGTAGTCCGATCAATCTTAACATTTAGAAGATATCAAAATTCTTTAACAGTTCAAGCTTCACATTCATAATATTTTTGTGAGTAGTGAGTTTCCCGCGATGCCTATGATCAAACGACTGTCCTAGAGGGGTTTCCATGACCTTAAGGTTCCTCTTGACATTACCATTTTGATCCTATGGTTAGTGAGTTATGAGCAAATCACGTTTTGGTTTCATAAATTTTAACAGGAAAAGAAGAATTGAAAGTTTTAAGGTATTCTGGTAGTTTAGAGTGCTAATAACGTTAAGATGGACGCAGTAAGGCAATCATACATACAAGCATTTATAAGGCGACAAGAAAATTCAAAAACAATCCATACATTCACATTAAATTCAAAGTGCCATTAGTATGGCTAGTTACATCATACAACATGGATTTCATAGTTTTCTAGACATTTCAAACATAAGGGAAAAAATAACTCATTCAAGCAAACGTCCTAACTATCCTTCAACACAAGCAGGTAGACCTGATCGACTTAAAGCAAACTACTAATTATCGGAAAGGTTATGCTACTACTCTTCCGGATCGGGCAAAGATGGGGGTACTTCTTCCCCTTGAGGAAAAGAATCACCGGAATGGAGAAGAAGAAGGCAATGGTTGCTAGGAATGTCATTCCCCTCGGCAAGGAAATGGATAGTTGTTGAGAAGGTGCAAATAGGGAAATGGGTTTGAAATGAATTTGTTGAAGGGGGTTTGGGGAAATGAGGATGGAATGGGTTTTAGAAATTTGAAGTTGAGTATGGTCTTGGAATGGGGAGGAATGGATTTGAATGTGGATGGTTGTTGTTTGGTTTTGTGATGTGGGATTTTTAGAAATGAGAGGGTGGGGATGGGTTAGGGAGATGGAAGTGAAATGGGAGAATGATGGTTTCTTAAGGAAGATGGACCTTAAGGATGTGGTTTGGAGGAAAATGAGTTGAGTGTGGGTTTGAAGAAATGAACTTGAAGATGAGTTGAAGATATGGGATTCGAGAAGGGTTTTGAGATGGATTTTAGGAAATGGAATTTGGAAATGGAGAAGAAGAGAGTGAAAGGAGTGGGGATCTAGAAGAAAATATGGGTGATGAGAGGGATTTGGAGGAATGAGCTTGAGACTGAGTGGGTGGAAACAAGCCAAAAAAGAAATGGGTTTAGAGATGGGTTGGGAGAATGGAGAGTAGTGGAAGGAGAGGAAAGGAAAGAATGAAGTAGGGAGATACGAGGATGTGAAGAAGAAGGAGAAGATGGGTTAGAAGTATGGGCTTTTGAGTAGGAATTTGAAGGAGAATTGAGTTTTAGAATGAGTATGGGTTAGGCTTGGTGGATCTTGGAAATGAAGTTTGGAGAGGGTTTGAAGAATGTTGAAAGGGTGTGAATGTTGGTGGGAGTTGGTTGGATGGGAGGGATTTGAATAAAGGGCTTAGGATTTGAAGAATGGATGAATGGAGTGTGATATGTGGTTGGAAGAAGGAGAAGGTGGGTTTGAGGATTTGTTTGAGAATGGGAGAGGGGAGGTCTTCCTAGGGTTTAGAAGGGATGGTGGAGGGTAATGGGCGTAGTAGAGATGTTTTATGGACTCTAGATAGTCCCACATAGCAAGGGAAATGGGCCCCACTCGTGTGAACATTGAAAGGGAGGAGGGGACCCATCTTCTAGTAACGTTTCTTATACTTTTAGTAACCAGATTATTTTCTAAAATTTTTATGATGATTTATCATCAAGTTTTAAGTCATCCCACCAAATTTCATCTCATTTGGAATTATAAATAAATTATTAAAATTCAAGGAGCAACAGCTGCCCGAAATAAAAAAATTTGGACAGTTGACAGAACAGCTTAAATTTAGATATATTATAATTTTTATTTTATTTTTTTCTTATTTTTATATAAAGCTAGACTCATCAAACTTTAATCTGGCTTTTGAATCACCTAAATTGGAGTTGTAACGAAGGATAAATGAATTTTTGAAGTTGACTAAAAATCGTAAAAACTGCGGCGGGGTGACAACGCCGGTGGCGGGGGTAACGCGGTCCACTGGAGCCTTGGCGGGGCGAGCACGCCACTGGCGGGGTGAAAACGCCGGTTGGCGGGGGCAACTTGTCGGGTGTTTTTTTGGGCACCGGTAAGGCCCCCCGGGACATGCCATATATGATTTTGGGGTAGAACGAGCTGATCTACGCAATGGACCTATCCATTCCATGAGATTCCTCCCGGTTAGAGGTCAAAACCAGATTTTTCTACATTTCTACTATTTTCATTGAAATTTCGTTCTCCCTTAAGTCCTTACCCCCTAATGGGTCGAAACTATCAAATTTGGTTTAGTGTTAGCTCATTTGGTCAAGAATGATGTTTCCGACCATCAAATCTTTCGATTTCCAACTCGCTTCTACTAATGTACTGGGGAAGTTCAAGAATAGGGTGATGTCAGGTGAATATTTAAGGAGATATGTTGGAAAGAAGGATTTTGACTTAGGCCTATCTGGGTAAGGGCATTTAGTTATACTAAATGGGTTGCAATGCTACTCCCAACTCAAGATTTGGGAATGACATGGGTGGAATGGGTATGGGACGGAATTTAAAACTTATTTCATAGGCTTTGTAGAATGTGTGGGAAGGTGGGATATGGGACTTCCAAGGCCCATGAAAATGGATTTCCAAGTGTAATTTAAAAGGAAATCCCGCGATTTACCTTTAATTGCATGCATCCCAAACCTGGTATTGGAAAACATGGGATACAAACAATCTAAGGGCAATAACTTACACATGTATTTACTGCTACTCTTACAATTCCATTCACTCTAATCCCACCTAACGCGGTTGGCCAAACGACCCTTAGGGATTAGGTGGACTGGACTAGCTAAATTTTTTAATTAGTCAAATCGAATCTTGTCGTCATGTTCCCAAATCCCTTGTCCGAAAATGGGCCGAGGCATCATGAGACTCTCGGATCCTCCTCTCTAGCGTTACTATTCTCTCTCTCGCTACCCATTTCTGATTACTTGCAAGTCCTACTTTCCGTCTACAATTTTTGGTTCAGGGTCTGAGATGGTTCCTAGCATTCTAAGTCCCAGTTACGTTTTCTAATACGTATCCTCTCAAGTCAGCGGACGCGTTAGTGAGTTCATAACCCACGACCCAAGAGATTCCAAACTATTGCTCTGATACCATCTGTAACACCCCGGAAAATCGGGGGTCGTGTATAGACTCGACTCCCGAGTCCCCGAGTGTCACTTATCATCAATTTTATAATTTTTATGATTAATCCAGTTTAAATGCGCAGCTTGAAATTTCTTGGAGTATGAAACACAACCACAACCAGTCTGCTGAAATGAAGAGATCAATATATACAGGTCCAAAGGAAAATAAATGGGTCGCATAAGGCGTTACTTGACAAAATCACAACAACATCATGTCCACAAGAGTAGAGCTGAGTTCGCTCGTCGTCCTCCTCGAGGCCCGCATCGCCCAGCTCCACAATTCTGCATCACCTGCATCTATGAGCGAATCTGGTTGGTGTTTTAAAACACCGTCCCAGAGTGGGAGTGAGTGATCAACTCAGTGTGAACTATTAGTCTCAAGTTATCACAAACATCAGTTATATTACGGATTTAATGAAAAACAATCATTCACAGTCACTAAACTAATCTTATTAATGTGCATGCATGATGGATGAAATGATGCATGCCCTCGCCACAACTCTCCCTCAAGCGACTCCATCTTACGATCGCATATGACAACACTCCCTCAGAGCGACCTCGACTGCCGAGTCGCCACCCTAGCTAATGCGATGCAATGATATGTTAGCCAAGTTCTTAGTTAATTCCGTTCATCCAGCATGTTTGGGAAACTGATTCACCCCACGTATCAATGCCCTCAACTAGTTGCGGTGCCGAGACCCCTCAATGCGCGAGGCCAGGGCACCGCGATCCGTGATCCCGTCGGGTTCCTCATCCCCGACTCCAAGCACATGAGGAGTGCCAAAAGGAAGGGATCGCTCGCGGTCACTACGGGGAGGCGCGGTACCCCAGCGTAGGCCGACAGCTCGGACACAGTGTCCCATTCCACCATGCCCGGCTCACGAGGCTGTGGACCAGTTACAAGTAGATTATCAACGGGCTACAATGGTTGCAGGGTGGTTCAGGTTCCATACATATGTGAGCACACAGGGTTAACAAACAGGATTTGCCAGTAAGTAGACTAAACCGCATGAGTCAGGCGAGCACGAGATGAACGACATCGGGTACTAGACCCATGCAGTCGAACTGCTGCCGCCCATACGCACTCGTCCGACTTGCGTGGTTAGTCTTAGGGTAGTCCAACCAATGGGACTACCGTCTAACCTCGAGTTCCCGACAATCCAAGGGTTTGACGATGAGATATAGCATACCAACATCAAGCTTATCAACCAACATTCCAGTGTCATGTTGCATACATTCCACCATACAAGTCTATTTACCTAACAAGCATGATAAATTAGTAGAAACAAGTGTATGTGTGTGCCGTGGGTTAGAGAGGAAGCTAGGCACTTCCAACATTTCAAGGGATCAACCATACACAAGAGTCAAGATTACTATGCACTATGAAGTAACTCATTGTGGAAAACAATCACAAACAAGAACATGAAGTCATCACAAGCCAACATAACATATGAGGGATAAGATCAACATCAACAAGAGTTAAGCATGTAAATCCATGTAGTTTCACAAACACCCATTCCTAGATTCCTCTAGATTTTTCAATACCACAACCAAGCAACCAAAATCATTAGACCCATACTATAAATGGTGCTAGGCCACCTAAGATCAATAGTCCGCACCTTGTGATTCGTTGGAGACTCAAAAACGACCTAGGAACGTCGATTTGGGGCCGGTTGGTCGGAATCCCTAAAGCAAGTTTATTCATGAGAAATCCATGTAAAATTTCCCTTCATCAAAAGGGTTTTCAAGACAAAGGATGAGAAGCCTTACCTAGACGATCAATGGACGATTTTGGTGGTTGTGGTGCATGGTTTCTTCTTGGAGAAGGTGTAGGAGGTTGTGGGTTTGATCCTCTTGGGCCCCACCTTGATTGAGAGTCCACCATGCCTTCTTCCCTCTCTCTTTCTTCTCCTTTCTCCTCTTTCTCTTCTCCCTTTTCTCTCTTCTAGGGCAAAATTCGTATGGGGAGAGGGGTGCCCAAATGAGGCCCTTTTTATAATTCCAGATTTGGTGAAAAAGGCCCCAAGCTTCCACAATTTCCTAAAATAGACTTATGGAATTCCCTATTGGTGTTGGGGTGGCCCTAACACCCCTCTGGCCACCAAATTTGGCGTGTAGGTGTCTTATGGTCCGACCAGGGCCCATGCAAAAATTGAGGACGAACGGATGAACGGATATATGATCTGAGTAAGCGTTTCCGACCCTTAAATGGCCCTGTGGGGGCCCATTCTGATTGATGGGGCATCTCTGGTGGCCCTCTGGCCATGAAATTTATAGGGTAGGTGCTCAGTGGCCCGATGAGGGGCCACGCAAAAATTGGGGGCGATCGGATATGGGGTTTGGTCGTACGGGTCCGATTCGCGATCAACGGTCATCATGCCACGATCGGGGCCCAGATTTGGTGGGCAGGCGTTGAAAAATACATTAAACCTTCACCATAAATTTGGAAGAAATCCGACGGCTGGAAGGCCCGGAGTCTCAGTTTCTTTTGTCAGTGCCAGATTTTAATCTGGCATTGGTGGGGCGCATTGGGCAAGCGCCAGATGGTACTTCTGGGTGTCCACTGGGTCCGCAGTCCGCGATGGACCACAAGCCCAGTGAGATCTATGATTTTCTAAAGTTTTAGATTTTTCTGACCCTTCTCGGTCGTTGGGTGGCCCACACGGGCTGTTGTTAAGTGTAAACGGGCCATCTGGCTTGGCGGCCTGCACCAGGCCTTATCACGGCCTGTCTGGTCTATTAAATTGGGCTAATCTTGGATTAATTAACTCGTGTATAAGCTAACATTGAGTGCTAATGGTCAGTACGTGATAGTATAAGTTAATTAAAAAAAATCAAGGATTTTTGGAAATCCGAAACAGTGAAAATCCGGGATGTTACAATCTACCCCCTTAAAAACAATTTCGTCCCCGAAATTGCCTAAGGGTAGTAAGTAAAGGTTTCATTATTTCATTTGCCTAGGTTTTGTTGAATTCAAGTTCATATGCATGGTAAGGTGTGTACTATCTATACTAGTTTGGCTCATTCTAGTCTACCCCCCTTAAAAGTTTTCGCCTTTGAGGTTTGAAAATAAATGTCAAAATCATTATTATCGTATTAAGAGGTTGTTGGTAAAGTTTACCTAACGATGGTATATTCTACTCTTTTAGGATTGGGCTAATACGGAAAGACAGTTGTGGTAGGCTTTGATCCCATACGTCGATCCTCTGCCTGACCAGGGTAGAACGATCGTTGTATCCATTCCTAGCCCTGGTAGATCATGGTCTTCTGCTCGGTCAAAGCAGTGAGTCCGTTGGTGTTCACCTAGGATTAATAATTGGGTCAAGCCGCGAATACATCGCAAGTGTATGGTCCCGTGATTCCGTAGTCCGATCAATCTTAACATTTGGAAGATATCAAAATTCTTTAACAGTTCAAGCTTCACATTCATAATATTTTTGTGAGTGGTGAGTTTCCCGCGATGCCTATGATCAAACGACTGTCCTAGAGGGGTTTCCATGACCTTAAGGTTCCTCTTGACATTACCATTTTGATCCTATGGTTAGTGAGTTATGAGCAAATCACGTTTTGGTTTCATAAATTTTAACAGAAAAGGAAGAATCGAAAGTTAAGGTATTCTGGTTTTAGAGTGCTAATAACGTTATCTGGGTAGTTAGAGTAATACAGTAGACAGATAGGCGCAAAACAATTAAAAGCACATTATAAAACAAAAAATTCAAAAAACAATTCATACAAATTACATTCATTAAATTCAAAGTGCCATTAGTATGGCAGTTACATAATACAACATGGATTTCATAGTTTTCCAGACATTCCAAACATAAGGGAAAAAATAACTCAGTCAAGCAAACGTCCTAACTATCCTTCAACACAAGCAGGTAGACCTGATCGACTTAAAGCAAACTACTAATTATCAGAAGGTTATGCTACTACTCTTCCGGATCGGGCAAAGATGGGGGTACTTCTTCCCCTTGAGGAAAAGAATCACCGGAATGGAGAAGAAGAAGGCAATGGTTGCTAGGAATGTCATTCCCCTCGGCAAGGAAATGGATAGTTGTTGAGAAGGTGCCAATAGGGAAATGGGTTTGAAAATGAATTGTTGAAGGGGGTTTGGGGAAATGAGGATGGAATGGGTTTTAGAAATTTGAAGTGAGTTGGTCTTGGAATGGGGAGGAATGGATTTGAATGTGGATGGTTGTTGTTTGGTTTTATGATGTGGGATTT
Organism: Magnolia officinalis; assembly: GCA_021015155.1. Lineage (NCBI taxonomy): Eukaryota > Viridiplantae > Streptophyta > Magnoliopsida > Magnoliales > Magnoliaceae > Magnolia > Magnolia officinalis. Next base: position 35,649 of record JAJHSJ010001898.1, read on the forward strand.
TTGGAAATGAGAGGATGGGGATGAGTTAGGGAGATGGAAGTGAAATGATGAGAATGATGGTTTCTTAAGGAAGATGGACCTTAAGGATGTGGTTTGGAGGAAAATGAGTTGAGTGGGGGTTGAAGAAATGAACTTGAAGATGAGTTGAAGATATGGGATTCGAGAAGGGTTTTGAGATGGATTTTAGGAAATGGAATTTGGAAATGGAGAAGAAGAGAGTGAAAGGAGTGGGGATCTAGAAGAAAATATGGGTGATGAGAGGGATTTGGAGGAATGAGCTTGAGACTGAGTGGGTGGAAACAAGCCTAAAAAGAAATGGGTTGGAGATGGGTTGGGAGAATGGAGAGTAGTGGAAGGAGAGGAAAGGAAAGAATGAAGTAGGGAGATACGAGGATGTGAAGAAGAAGGAGAAGATGGGTTAGAATATGGCTTTTGAGTAGGAAATTTGAAGGAGAATTGGGTTTTAGAATGAGTATGGGTTAGGCTTGGTGGATCTTGGAAATGAAGTTGGAGAGCGTTTAAAGAATGTTGAAAGGGTGTGAATGTTGGTGGGAGTTGGTTGGATGGGAGGGATTTGAATAAAGGGCTTAGGATTTGAAGAATGGATAAATGGAGTGTGATATGTGGTTGGAAGAAGGAGAAGGTGGGTTTGGTTTAAGGATTTGTTTGAGAATGGGAGAGGGGAGGTCTTCTAGGGCTTAGAAGGGATGGTGGAGGGTAATGGGCGTAATAGAGATGTTTTATGGACTCTAGATAGTCCCACATAGCAAGGGAAATGGGCCCCACTCGTGTGAACATTGAAAGGGAGGAGGGGACCATCTTCTAGTAACGTTTCTTATACTTTTAGTAACTGGATTATTTTTTAAAATTTTTATGATGATTTATCATCAAGTTTTAAGTCATCCCACCAAATTTCATCTCATTTGGAGTTATAAATAAATTATTAGAATTCAAGGAGCAACAGCTGCCCGAAATAAAAAAATTTGGACAGTTGACAGAATATCTTAATTTTAGATATATTATAATTTTATTTTATTTTTTTTCTTATTTTTATATAAAACTAGACTCATCAAGCTTTAATCTGGCTTTTGAATCACCTAAATCAGAGTTATAACGAAGGAGATATGAATTTTTGAAGTTGACTAAAAATCGCAGAAACTGCGGCGGGGTGGGTGACAACGCCGGTGGCGGGGGCAACGCGGTCCACTGGAGCCTTGGCGGGGCGAGCACGCGGGCGGCGGGGCGAGCACGCCACTGGCGGGGTGGAAACGCCGACGGCGGGGTGTGAAAACGCCGGTTGGGGGGGGGGAAACTTGTCGGGTGTTTTCCGGGCACCGGTAAGGCCCCCTCGGGACATGCCATATATGATTTTGGGGTTAGAACGAGCTGATCTATGCAATGGACCTATCCATTCCGTGAGATTCCTCCCGGTTAGAGGTCAAAATCAGATTTTTCTACATTTCTACTATTTTCATTGAAATTTCGTTCTCCCTTAAGTCCTTACCCCTAATGGGTCGAAACTATCAAATTTGGTTTGGTGTTAGCTCATTTGGTCAAGAATGATGTTTTCGACCATCAAATCTTTCGATTTCCGACTCGCTCCTACTAATGTACTGGGGAAGTTCAAGAATAGGGTGATGTCAGGTGAATATTTAAGGAGATATGTTGGAAAGAGGGATTTTGACTTAGGTCTATCTGGGTAAGGGCATTTAGTTATACTAAATAGGTTGCAATGCTACTCCCAACTCAAGATTTGGGAATGGCATGGGTGGAATGGGTATGGACGGAATTTAAAACTTATTTCATAGGCTTTGTAGAATGTGTGGGAAGGTGGGATATGGGACTTCCAAGGCCCATGAAATGGATTTCAAGTGTAATTAAAAGGAAAACCCGCGATTTACCTTTAATTACATGCATCCCAAACCTGGTATTGGAAAAACATGGGATACAAACAATCTAGGGACAATAACTTACACATGTATTTACTGCTACTCTTACACTTCCATTCACCCTAATCCCACCTAACGCGGTTGGCCAAACGACCCTTAGGGATTAGGTGGACTGGACTAGCTAAATTTTCTAATTAGTCAAATTGAATCTTGTCGTCATGTTCCCAAATCCCTTGTCCGAAAATGGGCCGAGGCATCATGAGATTCTCGGATCCTCCTCTCTAGCGTTACTATTCTCTCTCTCGCTACCCATTTCTGATTACTTGCAAGTCCTACTTTCCGTCTACAATTTTTGGTTCAGGGTCTGAGATGGTTCCTAGCATTCTAAGTCCCTGTTATGTTTTCTAATATGTATCCTCTCAAGTCAGCGGACGCGTTAGTGAGTTCATAACCCACGGCCCAAGAGATTCCAAACTATTGCTCTGATACCATCTGTAACACCCCGGAAAATCGGGGGTCGTGTATAGACTCGACTCCCGAGTCCCTGAGTGTCACTTATCATCAATTTTATAATTTTTATGATTAATCCAGTTTAAATGCGCAGCCTGGAATTTCTTGGAGCATGAAACACAACCACAACCAGTCTGCTGAAATGAAGAGATCAATATATACAGGTCCAAAGGAAAATAAATGGGTCGCATAAGGCGTTACTCAACAAAATCACAACAACATCGTCCACAAGAGTAGAGCTGAGTCCGCTCGTCGTCCTCCTCGAGGCCCGCATCGCCCAGCTCCACAATTCTGCATCACCTGCATCTATGAGCGAATCTGGTTGGTGTTTAAAACACCGTCCCAGAGTGGGAGTGAGTGATCAACTCAGTGTGAACTATTAGTCTCAAGTTATCACAAACATCAGTTATATTACGGATTTAATGAAAAACAATCATTCACAGTCACTAAACTAATCTTATTAATGTGCATGCATGATGGATGAAATGATGCATGCCCTCGCCATAACTCTCCCTCAAGCGACTCCATCTTACGATCGCATATGACAACACTCCCTCAGAGCGACCTCGACTGCCGAGTCGCCACCCTAGCTAATGCGATGCAATGATATGTTAGCCAAGTTCTTAGTTAATTCCGTTCATCCAACATGTTTGGGAAACTAATTCACCCCACGTATCAATGCCCTCAACTAGTTGCGGTGCCGAGACCCCTCAACGCGCGAGGCCAGGGCACCGCGATCCGTGATCCCGTCGGGTTCCTCATCCCCGACTTCAAGCACATGAGGAGTGCCAAAAAGGAAGGGATCGCTCGCGGTCACTACGGGGAGGCGCGGTACCCCAGCGTAGGCCGACAGCTCGGACACAGTGTCCCATTCCACCATGCCCGGCTCACGAGGCTGTGGACCAGTTACAAGTAGATTATCAACGGGCTACAATGGTTGCAGGGTGGTTCAGGTTCCATACATATGTGAGCACACAGGGTTAACAAACAGGATTTGCCAGTAAGTAAACTAAACCGCATGAGTCAGGCGAGCACGAGATGAACGACATCGGGTACTAGACCCATGCAGTCGAACTGCTGCCGCCCATACGCACTCGTCCAACTTGCGTGGTTAGTCTTAGGGTAGTCCAACCAATGGGACTACCGTCTAACCTCGAGTTCCCGACAATCCAAGGGTTTGACGATGAGATATAGCATACCAACATCAAGCTTATCAACCAACATTCCAGTGTCATGTTGCATACATTCCACCATACAAGTCTATTTACCTAACAAGCATGATAAATTAGTAGAAACAAGTGTATGTGTGTGTCGTGGGTTAGAGAGGAAGCTAGGCACTTCCAACATTTCAAGGGATCAACCATACACAAGAGTCAAGATTACTATGCACTATGAAGTAACTCATTGTGGAAAACAATCACAAACAAGAACATGAAGTCATCACAAGCCAACATAACATATGAGGGATAAGATCAACATCAACAAGAGTTAAGCATGTAAATCCATGTAGTTTCAACAAACACCCATTCCTAGATTCCTCAAGATTTTTCAATACCACAACCAAGCAACCAAAATCATTAGACCCATACTATAAATGGTGCTAGGCCACCTAAGATCAATAGTCCGCACCTTGTGATTCGTTGGAGACTCAAAAACGACCTAGGAACGTCGATTGGGGCCGGTTGGTCGGAATCCCTAAAGCAAGTTTATTCATGAGAATTCATGTAAAATCTCCCTTCATCAAAAGGGTTTTCAAGACAAAGGATGAGAAGCCTTACCTAGACGATCAATGAACGATTTTGGTGGTTGTGGTGTATGGTTTCTTCTTGGAGAAGGTGTAAGAGGTTGTGGGTTGATCCTCTTGGGCCCCACCTTGATTGAGAGTCCACCATGCCTTCTTCCCTCTCTCTTTCTTCTCCTTTCTCCTCTTTCTCTTCTCCCTTTTCTCTCTTCTAGGGCAAAATTCGTATGGGGAGAGGGGTGCCCAAATGAGGCCATTTTTATAATTCCAGATTTGGTGAAAAAGGCCCCAAGCTTCCACAATTTCCTAAAATAGACTTATGGAATTTCCTATTGGTGTTGGGGTGGCCCTAACACCCCTCTGGCCACCAAATTCGGTGTGTAGGTGTCTTACGGTCCGACCAGGGCCCATGCAAAAATTGAGGACGAACGGATGAACGGATATATGATCTGAGTAAGCGTTTCTGACCCTTAAATGGCCCTGTGGGGCCCATTCTGATTGATGGGACATCTCTGGTGGCCCTCTGGCCATGAAATTTATAGGGTAGGTGCTCAGTGGCCCGATGAGGGGCCACGCAAAAATTGGGGGCGATCGGATATGGGATTTGGTCGTACGGGTCCGATTAGCGATCAACGGTCATCGTGCCATGATCGGGGCCCGGATTTGGTGGGCAGGCGTTGAAAAATACATTAAACCTTCACCGTAAATTTGGAAGAAATCCGACAGCTGGAAGGCCCGGAGTCTCAGTTCTTTTGTCAATGCCAGATTTTAATCTGGCATTGGTGGGGCGCATTGGGCAAGCGCCAGATGGTACTTCTGGGTGTCCACTGGGTCCGCAGTCCGCGATGGACCACAAGCCCAGTGAGATCTATGATTTTCTAAAGTTTTAGTTTTTCTGACCCTTCTCAATCGTTGGGTGGCCCACACGGGCTATTGTTAAGTGTAAACGGGCCATCTGGCTTGGCGGCCTGCACCAGGCCTTATCACGGCCTGTCTGGTCTATTAAATTGGGCTAATCTTGGATTAATTAACTCGTGTATAAGCTAACATTGAGTGCTAATGGTCAGTACGTGATAGTATAAGTTAATTAAAAAAAAATCAAGGATTTTTGGAAATCCGAAACAGTGAAAATCCGGGATGTTACAGGAATTGACCGTAAAGTGAAGGGAATTGACCATGAAGTGAAGGGGAATCGCCGGAATTGACCGTGAAATGCATGGAAATGACCATGAAGTGAAGCGGAATCGCCGAAATTAATCATGAAATGCATGGAAATGACCGTGAAGTGAAGGGAATTGACCGTGAAATGCATGGAAATGACTGTAAAGTGAAGGGAATTGACCGTGAAATGCATGGAAATGACTGTGAAGTGACGCAGTAGTATCGCCGAAATTGACCGCACAATGCATGGAAGGGTCGACCCCGTTCTGCTGAAAGCTGTTTGGGCTCCACTTCTTCTTTATACCAGGACCCATTAAAAGCAATTGGTGTAAAGGTCAATGCAGAGGATGTATGTGAGATAATTTCGGATGGTCTAATGTTAAATTCTTGGAATCGCCATCTATTAAGAATCTATAGTTTCCTCAACAAGTTTGGGTGGAAACCAAAATCACAAGATAAATCTATAACTCAGGTATGGCCCAAAGAGCTTTAGGGGGAACGAGGTCGACCCCATCTGGACCTGGTCGATTTCACGGTCAATTACATGCATTTCACAGTCAATCCCCTTCACTTCATGGTCAATTCCGTGCATTTCACGGTCAATTCCCTTCACTTCACGGTCATTTCCATTCATTTCACGGTCAACTCCCTTCACTTCACAGTCAATTCCATACATTTCACGGTCAATCCCGGCGATTCCCCTTCACTTCACGATCAATTCCATGCATTTCACGGTCAATTCCCTTTACTTCACGGTCAATTCAATGTCTTTCACGATCAATTCGCTTCACTTCACGGTCATATCCATGCATTTCACGGTCAATTCCCTTCACTTCACGGTCAATTCCATGCTTTTCACGGTCAATTCACTTCACTTCACGGTCATTTCCATGCATTTCACGATCAATTCCATGCTTTTCACGATCAATTCCCTTCACTTCACGGTCAATTCCGTGCATTCACGGTCAATTCCCTTCACTTCACAGTCAATTCCATGCATTTCACGGTCAATCCCGGCGTTAATGTGAAACACGTTCTTCGAAGAAAAGCCTACAACATTTCACGTTTATCAATGCATTCACGTCGTCTCAGAAAATGAATGCAGGTAGCCTTGAGTAGAATGGAACATGGAGGATGTAATGTGATAGTAGGATGGAGATTTAATGAAGAAAATCGGTGAAAAGAAGGAATAGGGATGGAAAAGATGAGTTCGGATGTGTATTTGAGGGAATAGGGATGACAGAGATGAGTTCGGACATGTATTTGAGTGTAAGGGAGTGGATGGAGTGAAATGCATGGAATTGACCGTGAAATGCACGTAATTGACCATGAAGTGAAGGGAATTGACCGTGAAATGAATTGAATTGACCGTGAAGTGAAGGGGAATCGCCGGAATTGACCGTGAAATGCATGGAATTGACCGTGAAATGAAGGAAATTGACCGTGAAATGCACGGAATTGATCGTGAAGTGAAGAAGAATCGTCGGAATTGACCGTGAAATGCATGGAATTGATCGTGAAATGAAAGGAATTGACCGTGAAATGCACGGAATTGACAGTGATGTGAAGGGAATTGACCGTGAAATAAATTAAATTGACCATGAAGTGAAGAGGAATCGCCGGAATTGACCATAAAATGCATGGAATTGACCGTGAAATGAAGGGAATTGGCGATGAAATGCACGGAATTGACTATGAAGTGGAGGGAATTGACCGTGAAATGAATTGAATTGACCGTAAAGTGAAGGGGAATCGTTGGAATTGATCGTGAAATGCATAGAATTGACCGTGAAATGAAGGGAATTAACCGTGAAATGCACGAAATTGACCATGAAGTAAATGAAATGAATGAAATTGACCGAGAACTTATTGAAATTGACCGCGAAGTGAATGAAATAGATTTTTGACCATCGACTTGATGGAATCTTAGAAAATAACCAGGTTGGTTAGCTAAAGTAGCTTCTCCTACCCCAAAATCATATAGGGTACGCCAAGTAAACTAATTTGGTTTAGAAGATATTTCCGAATAAAGAAATAAATGAAAAAAAGAGAGAAAAAAGTTTTTATAGCATATATATATATATATATATAGGTATTAGAGAAAAATGTAAGTAGAATAAAGTTCTCCGTGCAAAATTCTTAACGATGAAAATCAATTTTCCTATTGCTCTTCGTGGTGTGGTCCAGTTGATCTTTGGATACGATTTTTTTCTTTATGATAATACTCTGAAATGATCTAGAAATATGGATAAACGTTGTGATATATTAAATGCATAACTGTGGTCTCTTTTGAACCGTTCGTACAACTCGGAGCTCGGGGAGCGTCAGTGCTCGTCTTCGAGCACCCGGCGATCAGAAATGGATTGGCTACTCCCCCGACCACCAGCCAATGGCTGGTGGTCGGTGCTTTGTGGGCCCCACCATGATGTATGTATTTCATCAATGCCATCCATCTATTTTTCTAGATCATTTTATGGTAGTATACAAAAAATGAGATATATTCCAATCTCAAGTGGACCACATTATAAGAAACAGTGTTAAATGAATGTCAACCATTAAAAACTTTTTGGGGCCTATAAAAGTATTGGATCAAGCTGATCTTTGTTGTTTCCCTTCATCTGTGTCTTTATGAGCTAATCAACAGATTAGATGTAAAATAAACAGTACATTGAGCCTTAGTAGGATTTAAATGATGAATATCCAATCACTATTGTTTTCCTGTGGTGTGGTCCACCTGAGATTTATATCCCTCTCATTTTTAGGATAAAGCCTTAAAATCATCTTTAAAAATGGATGAACGAAATGGATGAAATACATATATTATGGTGGGGCCCACAGATCACCGACCATCAGCGACGGGGCTGATGTCAGGGGGATTAGCCAATCCGTTCCCCCGGCGATCCGCTTCCGGAATGAAAGCATGGGCATTTTCGACCTGAGAAATGTGGCCGTACAGCTGAGGCTTATTCTTGGGAGGTAAAAAGCAAGTGGGCTATATATGGGTCGTAGACAGACATTTGCCGGCCCAACACTGCAGGCGTGCTCTACACGCGCACTATCACACACGTGCCGGCTTTGCACGTGCCGGGTCAACTGATTTGGAAGTGTTTTGCGGGTGCAGAGATATCGGTGCCCAAAGCTGTGTGGGGCCATAGAAATTTTCGTGACAGATCTACTCCGTCCATCGATTTTGAAAAAACCATAATAGACAGGATTCTAAAAATCAGGTAGATCCAAAACTCATGCGAAACAGTGGGATTGAACGCCTGACGGTGACAGAAGTTTTGTATAGGGATGATATTTGTTCATAGGGTTTATCTGAGTGATAATAATTCTATGAACGGTTTGGATGGCATAAAAACATCATCGTCAGCTTGAGTAAGGTTTCAACGGTGGATGTTGTTGTTCCAACTGTTTCCTTAGTGTGGTCTACCTGATTTCTAGAATCCTGTCCTTTTGTGGCCTTTAAAAATAGATGGACGGTGTGGATTTGTCAAAGACATCTCTATGGACCCCACACAGCCCCGGCCACAGAGATATCTATGTGCCCCGGTCAGAGGCAATCTGCACCCACTGATTTGTGCAAAGGGCGGCGCCCACGTGTAGATAGAGCGCGGATTAGGTTAGGCAGGCTAGGACGCGGATTAGATACTGACCGGTTGAATAGTGAGTCGGCTACTGAAGTGACGTCACCAAGTTATGTGGGCTCCACTATGATGTATGTGTTATATCCATGCCGTCCATCCATTTTTATACATCATTTTAGGATATGAACCAAAGAATGAGGCAAATAAAAATCTGTAGTGGACCCCACCAAAGAAAACAGCAGGGAGAGTGATTCCGACTGTTGAAACTATCCTAAGGCCCATCATAATGTTTATTTGAAATCCAACCTGTTCAAAAGTTAAAAAAGACATGAAATAAGGGAAAACACAAATATCAGCTTGATCTAAAACTTTCGTGGCCTTTAGAAGTTTTTAACGGTGGGCGTCATCCCACTGTTTTCTGTGGTGGGGACCTCTGGAACTTTGGATTTTACTAGTTCTTTGGATATTATCATAAAATGATCTCTCCAAATGGATGAAAGGTGTGGATACAAAAAAAAATACATCATGGTGGGGCCGACGAACTTGCTGACGTAACTTCAGTACCTAGTCTCGCTACTCAACCTGTCAGTAGCTAATCCGCCCAGGGAGGCTAATAGCTCAGAGAGTGAAGCCCAGACCGCAGGGCCCACCTAGATCTACGTATTGTGTATCCACGCTGTCCATCCATTTTTCTAGATCATTTCAGAGTATGGTTCAAAACAACGAGGCAGATCCAAATCTCAGGTGGACCACACAGCAGTGATTGAATTCTTACCCATTAAATACTTCTTGAGGGCCACAGAAGTTCTAGATCAAGCTGATATTTTTATTTTCCCTTCATCCATGTCTATGGACCTAATCAACTGGTCGGATGGCAAATAAACATTATAGTGAGCTATAGGAAGTTTTTAATGGTGAGCGTCACTGTTGTTGTAATCCACTTTAAATTTGTATCTGTTTTATTTTTTGACCATGGCCTAAAATAATTTGAAAAAAATAAAATAAAAATGGACTGCATGGATATACAACGCATACATCAAGGTGGGCCCCACGGTCAGGGTCTCACCCACTGAGTTGTTACCCCTGCCTCACCTAATCCGCCTGTGGGAAGATAACCTTGTGCAGAAGTCAGGGCCGTCCACTCATCAAGTGGATCGCACATGGGGTGGTTGGGATTTTTTTAACTGTCTGTTGTTATAAAGAGATGGACCACCTGATGAATGTGCCAGCTTAGTTTTTTCCACTAGCTTGTCTTTGCTATGGGAGCCACCTCATGCCCTTTTTAAGTGGGCCACACACCACATAGTGCGCAGTAATGGCTAAACCCCCATCAGAATAGCCCATTTTTTTTCTATCCCTTCATCCAGGTGAGCCACACATGATGAACGGTTTGGATGGCACCTAAACATCACGGTGAGCGCTACGCACAAACCTGATGTGGTTCTATAAATGCTGTGGACCTGTGGTTCTTGTCCTAAATCACAGGGGCAGAATTGTCATTTGCCAAAGGTGAATGGACGACTCGGTTTCGGTACTGACCCCTCCGGTGCGGGGCTCGGTACTGGTCGGTGGTGGAAAAGCTCTGTGGGCCCCACCATGAGGTATATGTCTTATCGCTGCCGTCTATCCATTTTGCCAGCTCATTTTATAGCATGAGCCAAGAAAATGAAGCAGATATAAATCTCAGGTGAACCATACCACAGGAAAGAGTGGTGATTGAACGATCACGGTAAAAAACTTCCTAGGGCCTACAGTAATGTTTATTTTGAATCCAACCTGTTGATTAGGTCACACAGACCTAGATGAACGTCTAAATTTTTGTGCCCCTAAGAAGTTTTAATGGTGACCTTTTAATAAACACTTTTTCTTACGTTGTTGTCCACCTGAGATTTTAACCTTCCTCATCTTTTAGCTCATGCACTAAAATGACCGGAAAAAATGGATGGACGGTGTGGATAAAACACAAATATCAGGGTGGGTTCACATAGCTTTTTCCAGCACCGAAGTAATTGGGTCAGGGGGGGGGGGAGGCCGGAGATTGTCCACATGTGGCCCACCTGCTGTTTGTACTGTCTGGGCTTAATATTCAAATTCTAGAACATTGATGTATCTTAAATAAGTCAGAAAGTAATGGGCCCACGTCAGTCAATGAGTCAAGTTGGGTTCGAGTCCTAGAGTACTATCGCGGTTCGGGTTTTGTCCGGTCTCTGGGTCCAATACTAGTAAACTCTGTGGGCCCATTGTGATGTATGTTTCTTATCCATGCCATTTATCAGTTTTATCAATTAATTTCACATAATGAGTTTGAAATTGAAGCATACGTGAATTGAACACCTACCGTTGAAAACTCCATTGGGCTGGGGAGATTTGGAATTAAGATGATATTTTTGTTTTTCTTTCGTCTACATACACGTCTCTATGACCTTTAGAATAAGTTAGATGAAATAAACATCACTGTTAGTCTTGGAAAGATTTCAACAAAACACCTACTGTTGAAAATTTCTTTGGGTTGAGGAGGTTTGGGATTAAGACGATATTTTTATTTTTCCTTTGTCTACATCCACGTCTATATGATCTTAAGAACAAGTTAGATGACAAATAAACATCATTGTTATCCTTAGAAAGATCTCAACAGAACACCCACTGATGAAATTTTCTTTGGGCTAGAGAGGTTTGGGATTAAGAAGATTTTTTGTTTTCCTTGGTCTACATCCAAGTCTGTATGACCTTAAGAACAAGTTAGATGACAAATAAACATTAGGGCTGAAAGTCGGGCATGGTCAGGTTGGGTTGGGTTGGGTTGGGTTGGTGCTCAACCCTAGCCCAACCCAAGGTTCTTATACCTCAACTCAACCCAACCCACCCAACCCAACCCAACCTCAGGTTGGGAATTTTCAACCTAAGCCCAACCTAAGCGGGTTCGGTCAAGTTAGTCGGGTTGATCGGGTGGATACATGCTAAAATTTCAGTTTATTATATTTTAATACACATACTACTTTTTATATTTATAATTTTATTAATTATATATGTAGTTATTTATCATAAATAACTTCATTTCTTCTAAACAAACAAGCTAAAATATGGGACAATTACTCATTTAAAAGTTGTGTTGTGTAGCACACAATTTATTTGGGAGAGAGAAATCCTACATTTCTTGTTAGCTTGAGTCATCATAAATGATGTGGACCAATGAGACCTGACAGCACCATAATTTCCTGTCTTCAACACATACGATCCACACTCAATTATAATTTATAAGTAACTTAAATAGTGATCGGGTTCAAGTTGGATCAGGCAACCCAAGACCTCAACCTGAGCCCAACCCAAGTTTTATCGGGTTGGTGTTTGTATAACCTAAGCCCAAGATCGGACTCGATACATCCTGCCCAAGCCGAACCCAATGTCGGGTCAGTCATGGGTCGGTCGGGTTCAATCCGCCCAACTTTCAACCTTAATAAACATCACTATCAGCCTTAGAAAGGTTTCAACGGTGGATGTCATTAACCCCACTGTTTTTTATAGCATGGTCCAAATGAGCATTAGATATGCTTCAACTTTGGGCTCATGCCCTGAGAGGAGCTAGAAAAACGGATGGAACAACATGGATAAGACACATACATCCTTGGTTGGCCCCCATAGGGTTTACTTTGTATGCAATTTGCTTAAGGTAGAGCTGTCAATGGGCCGGGCTCAAGTCTAGTAAAATCAAAATTTTAAATAAGCCCAGCCCAAAATAATTCAAAGTCGGGCCAAAATTAACCCTAGGCCCAGCCCGTTGACTACTGTGGCCTCAATGGGGGAGCGGATTAGGTGCAGCCCTAGCCTCACCCACGAGGGTGTGACCCATACCACAAGGGCCCACCTTGAGGAATGTATTTTATATCCACACCGCCCATCTATTTTCCAAATAATTTTAAGGAACGAGCCTAAACATAAAGAAGGTCCAAGTCTCAAATAGACCATACTTAAGAAAACAATGCTGATTGAATGCCCTACAAACTTCTTAAGGCTCACGATAATATTTATCTCCATCCAACTCATTGAGTCACATAAACATAGGTAAAGGAAAATAAATAAATATAAGCTTAAACCAAAACTTGTGGCCCATTAATAGTCAACCGCAATGGTTTCCTATGTTATGGTCTACTTGAAAATTAGACTGCTTCATTTTTGGGCTCATGCCCTAAAATAATCTTAAAAATGGATGGACAATAAATATAAAATATATACATCAAGGTGGGCCTCACAATAACGGCCACACCTAATCCACTCCCAATTTTAAATGGATTAGATATCACAAGCACTTAATAAGATCAAAGTCATCCATGGAGTGGAATATAAACTGTGGTCCAACAAGTTGAACTTTGAAACCTTTTTTCATATAATATTACTAGTAAATCCAAGTAGACCTCACCTTAGTCATAACAGGATCTAAGATTGTGGACCTAAACCTAACTATAGCTCTAAACTCAGTGAGTCAACTCGAAATTCGGCTAACCTCTATCAAGCAGGGTAATAATTTTTACCTAGTCTAATTACTAAATATTGAGTCGAGTTGAATCGAGTCTTCAAATCAACCCGAATCAATTGGGTACGAAGCCGAGTCGAATTTTCCAGTTTTTTGAGTAAACCTAGGTCTGGCTATAAGTCGACGGTCTTTGCGCGTCGTAGTCTAAACTGGGCTCAGAGAGAATTGGAGTCAACCCCAGCCCATCTGCAAGAATACATCATAGGATGTACAATCAGGCCCATTGCTTTAGTCTACTTTAATCTCCACCCTAAATGGTAGGGGTATTTTCGTCATTTTAAAAAAGAAAAAGATAAAAGAAAATGAAAAAGCAAAATCTCACCGGGCTTAAAGGTCCACCTTTAGACTATTTAATGAACATCTTCATTAACCCATCTCATCGTCATTATTATAATAACAGAAAAAGGACCTGTGTATAGACTACACCAAAACTCAGTGCATTTATCATCTTTGGTGTAGACACGAAGCATACATCCTTCCATCCAAACCGTCTATCGAATGGACCACGTGAGTTCTAGAGGCATAGTGCCAATGGTTTCTTGATTCACTCATTCTATACAACAGTGTCTGTAATTCTGCCTGTGTATAGACTAGACCAAGACTCAGTGCATTTATCATTTGTAGTGTAGACATGAAGCATATACCCACCCATCCAAACCGTCTATCAAATGGGCCATGTGAGTTCTAAAGTCATGGTGCTAATGATTTTCTAATTCACTCATTCTATACAAGCAGCGTTTGTAATTCAGCTATCAAGACTGTTGATTACGATAGGCCAGTGTGAATGAATAGGAGAGCTGCCAAAAACAATATCTTATATATTGGAAGTTCCAGCTCATCCAATCGTTTACTTTCATCCAAACCCTCTTTATAGTTTATATCTCAAGGCCATTGGTTGAATGGTTTTTGGATCTAGATTATTTTTGGGCCATCCCCATCCAGATTGGTCCGACATATCAACGTCCAGGATCGTCCACATTTCCAGGCCACTAAAAACCATAAAATGAACGGTCAGGATTGATTGCCACTGGCCACAATCCAACCATACAAAACAGTGCATACACCAAATTTCAGTATATAATAGCTGATCTTAAGATCAAACAGTAGATTTATTACCCCACAAAAACAGAGGAATCAAACACTCCAAAATAAAAAATAAAAAATAAAAAAAAAGAAATATAAAGCGAGAAAAGACCAGGAGAAAAACACAAGTCGGTCTCTACGAAGTTACCTCACAAAATCCAATTCCCAAACGCCAGAAAAATCCCACCTTTCATGCTCTGATCTTCCTCTCTCCTTCAAATCAGCCCAAATCATCTGAAAAAGTAACAACACTACCCATCTCCCCAAACCACCCCAAGTGCCCAAAAATCCAATCTCAATTGAAATCTGGGGGCTTTTTCTGAAAATTTCCCAAATCATAATCCAATTTCAGTGCCATCCAAACATGTCCACTTACACCAATCCAAAGCCCTGCTCCCACCTTGCAGATTACAGAAAAGAAACATGGCCAGAAGGGCTACAATTCCCTACAAAAGAGCCTCAAGACCACTCCAAATGGGAGAACAGCCATTAACAGAGAGAAATCTCAGATACCCAGATGCTGTTTTTGCTCTGGGAATCAGGGCAGATTGTATTTCTGCCTGATCTGCTCCTCCGTCTCATGCTGCTCCCCGCCCACCTCCAACCACGCCCTTTTGCATTCTCAGTCGGAGGCCGGCCACGATATATCCGTTGACATGGAGCGTGCCGAGCTGTTCTGCTGCGCATGCTGCGATCAGGTCTACGATCCCGATTTCGACATGGCGGTCATGTCCAAACAGATCATGGGGCTGCCGAAGGACGGCGTCGTCAAGGTGGGCCGTGGGCGTTCGAATTCCAGCAAGAAGAGTAAAGGTGTTCTTGACCGTTGGAACTCGAAGGAGCTGCTGACCTTGAAGATGGGCCGTGGGGGATCGGGGTCGTGCTTCCCGATGGGTTTGAGGGGGCTGAACAATCTCGGCAACACATGCTTCATGAATTCAGTCTTGCAGGCGTTGCTCCACACGCCGCCGTTGCGGAATTACTTCCTTGGCAACAGACATAACCGCCAGATCTGCCAGAAGAGATCGGCTGCCGATCGGCTGTGCCTGGCTTGTGACATCGATATGATCTTTGCGGCCGTTTTCTCGGGTGATCGGACACCGTACAGCCCGGCCCGCTTTCTATACAGGTCTGGCATTGGTGTAATTTATCAATGTCATGGTCTCTATCGATGCGTCTGAGATATCTTCTTTCAAATGATATGAATTGTTATGCTTTTGGGAGTTTGGATTTGATTATATTTGATCTTTTGATGGGTATAATATGTATGTTGTATGTATACAGATTGACAGTGTGCATCGTCCTATACACATTTTGTTTGGATACTAATATTTTTAAACCTGTGATTTATAATCCAAGAAAAGCTATATACATTGGATGTGGAAAGTTTCGTTCCATTTGATTTATGTTTTGGCATTGTTTGGTTTACCCTTTTTTTTTTACCAGTCTATATTTGCCCAATAATGCAAAATCACAGTTCTTTTTTCTTAATCTCTTCTTCATTTTGTTTTACCACCAGTAATGATGGATAGTTTTCGTTTTTTCCTTTTGCATGTGAAATGAGAAGGAAAGAAGGAAAAAAGAAGAAAGAATTCAATGGGAGAACTATAACAACCATGATTAATGATCGTAAAACAAAATGTGAAAATTTTGAATCACCCAATTCAGATTGTTAGAGCTTGTGTTCGGTATCTTCGTTCCACAGTTGGATGCCTTTATAGATTTAACGCATTTGGAACTTAGATATTTAGATCAGATATTCCTTAAAAACAAAAGCTTTCTATGTGATGGGGATTGGTAGCCAAAGAAGAATGAAATTCGTTGTTTGAATAATGTGTTTTTGCTACACTACAATTCATGTTTTGAAGACTGCAATGTGAAGACCGTGATGCACGTTTCATGGAAAAAAGAAGAAGAACAAGGAGCCTCTTAACATGCATTTTGGATCCTTGCTCCATTGATCAAACACCCATTTGGTAAAAAGCTTGTATGGGTTGTGATGTGTGTGCATAGATTGTTCTAAAGTTTAAGGCCTTGTGCAGTTGCCACATAAAAATGAGTTCATCTCATTTTAGTTATGGGTTTTCAATATTATTTTTAATCTCTACCAAAATCTCTAATGTGTAATTACTGTTAACTAAAATGAGACGAACTCATTTTTAAGTGGCAAGCAAACAGGGCCAAAGTACTTTGTATGAAATGTATTCCCTAGCCCTTTGCATGTATGCTACTCTTCACGTGAAGTACCAAATGGTTCTCTATGATAAACTCTAAAAATTGTTGACAAAAGTTTTTTTATTTTATATATATATTGTATTTCTACTATGATAATCATATGCCATTGATTCTAATGTGTTGTCCGTTGTCAATTCTTCCTTTTTCAATTTTCAATACAATCTATGTTGGTGATGAGCCATTTGAGTCACCGATAGTGAAGAAGCTGTGGATTGGGCTTGAAAGAAATTTTGGTGTTTTTTTTGGCAGTTGGTGGCAGCATGCAGCAAACCTCGCCAGTTATGAGCAGCAGGACGCTCATGAGTTTTTCATCTCAATGCTTGATAGGATTCATGAGAAAGAGGAGCGATCAAGCCCCCAAAGCAAAGGTAATTGAAAATTTAAATTCTGGCTACACTACAATGCATGTTTGGCACCATTTCTTAAATGGTGGTGAGTCATCAACCCTCCATGTTGCATAAATGTATGTCGATCCAGACCATCTAAATTGAGGACCTTGTTCCGGATGGAGCATATCTTGCGAATTGCACTGATTGGACGGTTCTAACCATCCCATTGGTAGCTGTGGAAGCAACTGCTCACCAAAATTTTACCAATCAATCAAGAGAATTCCTGTTTGAGATCTTGCCACTTGTCAAACGTTTTCACAAAGCCAAGCCGAGGTAGTTGTGACATTTCTACAGCAGTTTTTTAAATAGCTACACTATGTAGCGTGTAGCTTTTACAAGGTAGCATAGCTTAGCCTTAATGCTACGTAGCTCATGAAAATAGCTTAAGTTTTGTGTAGCCTACAATACATGATAATTTGCATACTCTACATGCTTCATAGACTACACTGCACGCTGTGAAGCTCACGTCACAAGTCATTTTTCACTACAACAATAGAATCAATTAATGTTTTCAATTGTTTGTTATATTTTTCTATTTTCAATAAAAATTAGTTAACCTTTTTAATGGTTTTAGTAAAATAATACGTGTAACATATTAAATCAGTTTCGTTGCTCTTTCTTTACCTTTATACTTACTCTTTGCTCTTTCCTATTACTTTAGGTTGCGTTTGGTTGCATCAAATATCATGAAGTTTTGTTAAATTTCATTATTAATCAGTCTAATTTGGTGCAAAACATCATGAAATTGGTGCAACTAAGTACAACCTTGATTTAAAACTAGAAGTAGCTTGTAGCTTATGCTACGCTCTATGCAACTTACGCCTCATGCTTCAAAGTAGGGAACACTTATGCTACACACTATTTGCTATTTAAAATCCATGTCTATGATGAGAATGATGATCTTGGTCCAAATTCAAATTGCCAATATCAGACGGTTAAGATCCCTGATTGCGGTGGTTTCAACAATGGGGGTCACAATTTGGGTGGTTTGGATTAACGGATATTTATGCCACATGCACGGTGGAGAACTGCACCCATTTCAAAAGTGGTGAGAAACACACATGGTTGTGTAGCCCTCAAAGTAAGAAGCATGCTTCTCCTCTCTCCCACTTGCATTTCACTTGCATTTTCTTATGTAGGTATGCATGTACATTTAGGCTGTCAATGGATCGGATCTTGAACCAGATCTGATTCGAATTCGATCCTACTAAATCAGACTCCAATTGTTAGTCAGAGCGAATTCGGATCCTGAAAACAAGATCCGTTTATATAATCGGATCATATTGGATGTACTACAATTCGATCCTACACATATATAAAGATCCGATCCAATCCAATACAATCCATTATAACGGTGTGCTTTAAAGGTTTAGTTAGGTTTTGATGGGAAGTTTACAGGTTCAGGGGAAAAAAATCCATTACTCTTTTAATGGATTATCGCATAAAAAGGGGGAAAATGCATTAACAGTCTAATGGGATCAAATTCATTCAAATCTTTAACAAATTCAAATTTGAAGGGTTTTTTAAGGATCCGTTGGATATCAGATTGAATTTGGATATCAGTTATTCTTAATCGGATTGGATTCAAATATGCGCAGATCCACTTTGAAAAATCTATCTGTTTACAACCCTTTGTACATTGAATCAAAGCAGAATTAATTGTTTGTTTTCTGACGTATTAAGCCTCATGCCTACCTATTTTTGATCAATTCACTTGTCGATGCAGGTAGTGGAGATTGCCATTGCATTGCTCATAGAGCATTCTCTGGGTCCTTGAGATCGGACGTCACATGTACAGTCTGTGGATTCACTTCCACTACTTACGATCCCTGTGTGGACATCTCTCTCGACTTGGAGCTGAGAAGTGGCCACAGGGTCACTCTCGAAAAGTCGAACAAATCGAGCAAAAACATGGGAATCTCCACTCTCATCGGCTGCTTGGACCTCTTCACGAGACCTGAGAAGCTGGGTTCTGACCAGAAATTGTATTGCCGGCATTGTCAAGTAATGCAGGACTCGTTGAAGCAGATGTCGATCAGACGGCTCCCATTGGTATTGTGCTTCCATATAAAGAGATTCGAGCACTCCCCATTAAGGAAAATGTCAAAAAAGATCGACCAATATTTGCAATTCCCATTCTCGTTGGACATGACACCATATCTATCGTCTTCTATCATAAGGAACAGGTTCGGCAACCGGATTTTTGCTTTTGAGGGCGACGAGTTGGACATGTCAACGGAATTGTGTTCGGAGTTCGAACTATTCGCCGTGGTTACACACACCGGGAAGCTTGAATCGGGCCACTACGTGACTTATCTGCGTCTACAAATCAATGGTACAAATGCGATGATGCGTGGATTACCCAAGTCAGCGAAGGGGTCGTAAGGGCTTCACAAGGCTACATGATGTATTATGTGCAGAAGGTGCTTTATCACAAAGCAAGCGATGACTTGAATTGCCTTCCGTTGTCCCCACGAGAGCGGAGTCATTCGGTGAGAGAACCGTTCCTTTCAACCTCTGGGTGTTGCTGAGGAGAATCTCAATGGGAACTTTGGACGGTGATGAAATGCGATTTCTTTCGCTGCTGCTAAAGAAGAATGCTTGAAGATTGAGGAACGGTTTATATGAAGAAGAAATGCGAAGGTTACCCGTGGGAGTAGGATTTCAAATCCCACTCACCCCACACATGCCAATGTCCATGTGTACGAGATCCAGGCCATTCGTCAGGTGGGTCCCACTGTACATGGTCAGACCTGATAATCAGGCTGGTCTGCTTATCAGATGAGCTGACAGTTAAAATGGGTTGACCAGGAGTTCACATTTGATGTACATTTGACTTGCAGCCTGTGTTTCAGGTCCGGCCACATACACAAGGTGGCCCACTCGACGAACGGTTTTGACCTCACACACACATTGGCAGGTGTGGGGAGGGCAGGATTTGAAACCCAGCCATGGCGGGTCTCAACAAGTTCGATTTGGTTATAATTTCATGCTGGTTACAGATTCTGAGTTACTCTTCGCACACAAGACATGCTTCGAGCATTGGGACCCGATAAAATGAGATATGGGACCCACTTCAGAACTTCTCCGTCCTCCTGGTAGCACACCATCTTGTTCAGCGATGAATCATAATTGATGCATTTCTACTGCTGAATTCTTTCCGCTGCCCGCATTATAATAAATAAACAAGATTGGAGACATGGAGATTCATTGTTTCCAATCCGGAGCACCCCGATATAATAAAATCAACAGCTATATATGCTTCAATTGGGTGTGACTCAAAAATAGGCGCGGGCCATCCCGGGCAGCGATCAGTGCCTTACGGGCTTCTTCGTCTTGGGATTTACCGCAACGCGATCAAGATCGATGTAAGCAAAGGTACTTCCTCTCTAAAATTTTATTTTGATGAGAGTTACATTTTGCATAACCTTCTGTGTTTTTCTGAGAGGGTTGAACGGGAACTTATTTCAACGCATTCTTGCTTCTTCATGTACATAATACGTCCCGATATTTGAGTTTGATGGAACGAGAATCTAATATCTCGAATGATATAATCCGGAAAAAAAAAAAAAAAAAAAAAATCTAATTGAATTGCTAATGATGAATGATTTCTGTCTTCGAGTAGATTCATCGACAACGGGAAGCTTTCTAAGTTTACTACTATATTTATGGTTTTAAGACTCGGACTAGTCCTCGGATTCAATGCTAAGCCAATGTGCTTCGATGCGACTCGGGCAAGCAAATGATATAATCTGAAATAAAAAAAAAATTCGTATTGAATTGCTAATGATGAATGATTTCTGTCTTTGAGTACTCTTTCTGAGTTTTCTACATGCATGGTTTTAAGACTCGGACTCATCTGGATTCAATACTACCCAATGTGGTTCGATATGACTTCGGCCAGTGAATGATGTAATCTGAAATTTCTTTATAACCAACAAAAAAAAAAAAAAAAAAAAAAAAAGCGTATTGAATTGCTAATGATGAATGATTTCTGTGTCCTTGAGTAGATTCGACGACAACAGGACTCTTTCTAACCAGGTATTCAAAATCGGTTATGTAATGGTAATGGTCATAACCGTTACGAGTTATGGGGTTGAAAAGGCCGTAATGGCCGTTACCAAAAAAAAAAACATGTTGTAAAGGCCCAATAACGGCCCTGTAACAGTCCTGTAACAGTTTTTTCAAAAAATAAAAAAGAGCCGTAACAGCTGATACAGAGGCCATAATGGCTGTTATGGGTCATATCATAACGGTAATGGTGGTGCCTTTACGGCCACCGTTACCGTTTCGGAACACCTTGCTACTAAGTTTACTATATGGATGATGGTTTCAAGACTCGGATTCAATACTACGGTACCCCAAGGCCCGACTCCGGCGAGTTGTGACTTAAAAGTCAAGACTGAACGAGTGGATCTGAGTCGCTGAGTCTAAAAACCATGACTACACTATCTTAATCTACATTTGCTTGAATAACTATCTCAGGATCAGTTCTATTGTGGGACCTTGATTCCGGTGGGCCACACCTTTAACATGATCTGAGGAAGTTTACGATGTTGGGTGGTGTGGCCCACCTTTAACATGATCTGAGGAAGTTTACAATGTTGGGTGGTGTGATTTGCTTGTCCCGAAGGACATTGTGTGGGACCCAACACTGGGGTGATCCTGATGGTTAATGCAGTATGATTCGTCCCCATCGGATGATCCTATCTGGATAATTGGTGGGCCCCATTAAATGTGGATGGTTGGATCATCTGATAGGGGTGACCAAATATGTACATTGTGTTAAATACAAATTCATGTTTCATGGAAAATGATACTGTATGCGTATTCATGTACTGCTAAGCTCCTCTACACACTCAAACAGATGAGATCCACACCATCCATTAAGTGGCCCCTTCATGTTGAATCTTGGGCCGAAGATTCATGCTAGTAGAATGATCTGATTGGCTACATTGTACAAAATTAATGGACCAATAAAAAAAAGTTCTTTCTAGCTGCTCTTGTTTTGTATACAGGCAACTGATATTCGGGCAAGGAAGGCCCACCTTATGGACGGCTTGGATGTTCACCACAGGTATCACTATAGCTGGGCATGGAGTCAGGCTGAGTTAGGGCTGACCTGACTCGATCCGGTTTTTGAAATAGGCCTGACCCGAAATCGACCTGACTCAGCACCGAGTCCAGCATGCCTGACCCGATCCAAGTCTGGGTCTGGCTTGGACTAATCCGGACTGAGTCTGAGTTGGCACCGAATCGGGGGAGAGAGAGAGAGAGAGAGAGAGAGAGAGAGAGAGAGAGAGAGAGAGAGAGAGAGAGTGGTGGTGGGTGGTGGTGTGGCTGCCAAGCTTGAAAGAGGAGGATGAGGGCAGGGGCGGCTCAAAGGGGGGGTAGGCAGGTGAGGCAATTGCCTAAGGCCCCCTAATTATGAAGGCCCTATAGTATAGCAAAATTAAAATTTATTAATTATGAAGATCCTATATTATAGCAAAATTAAAATTAAGAAGAAAAAAGGCCTAAATTTTTTGAAATAAAACTTATTGAAAGGCTTACAAAGTAGGAACATGTAAAAATTAGTTTACAAATTTGAAATTGAAAATAAAAAACAAATCCTAAAAACTAGCACTATCAATAATAATAGTCTAAATCTATGGTCTCTTTTCAAAATAATAGCATCATTCCCAATAAATTCTTCTCATAAAACCTAGGACCACAACTACCTACTTTATTACTAATTAAGTTCTCAAAAATTAAATTCTAATGTCGTTTTTTTAAATTAAATTCTAACTTCATTTTTCTAATGGTTTGGATTTATTTTTGAAATTAAAAGTTTTAAAAGAAGTTGCAAAAATAGAAATTAATTCTCCAATTAAAATACTTAATCTAATAAAAGAATTAGATTGTTTTCCAAATTGGTTTATTGCATATAGAATACTACTTACCATACCTGTTAAGTCGCATATGTAGAAAGAAGCTTTTCAAAACTAAAGATTATAAAAATTAGTTTCGAACAATTATGTCTCAAAATAGATTAAATGGTTTAACAATTTTATCTATCAAAACTGATTTATTGGGTAAACTTGAATACAAAAGTTTAATTAGTAATTTTGCATCGAAAAAGCAAGAAGCAAATTTATGGTTTAATTTTGAATTTATTAATTTTTTTTTTATTTTATAAACTAAAAGGCCTCATTTTTATGACTTGCCTAAGGCCCCCAAAAATGTTGAGCCGCCCGTGGATGAGGGAGGGAGAGAGAGTTTGGGATTGGGTGGGGGGTCAAGTGCAGCGGCTAGAGTTAGGGTTAGAGATACCTAGAAATTAGGATTTTTTCGGATCGAGTTTCGGGTGTAGTCGGGTCGAGTTACCCCAACTCGACTCAGTTTGAGTTTGGATTAGGCGAAGCTTATTTGTTCGGATCGAGTTGGGTCTGAACGAGTCGAACGAGTCGAGTCATCCCGTGCCCAACTCTAGGTATCACGCATAGAGGAGGGTTTTTCAATAAAAGGGTTGTGCCACTGAACTCGGCCATGTATGAGATTCACACCATCCATTAGGTGGGCCCACCTTTTGTTTTGAGACTTTTGATCGTCCATTTTCTAGGCCGCTCATAGGGAATGTTAGGATAATCCATGGTGGGGCCCACCAGGAAAGCAGTAAAGCGCTTCTCTATTTATATGACTTCTAGGTCAAGTTATTTAGTGGGCACGTAATAGGCAAGGGGAGCGGATTGGATATGAACGCTTCAGTAGCCAAAACGGTGCTGAAGTGATGTGGCAAAACGCCATTGGTTAGATACCAATGGCATGTTTCCCTGGGTATAAATGCTACTCCGTTAGATCTGCTAACGGATCTTTCTCCGTTTCCGCCGTGCACCCTCTCGGCCATGAAATCGGATTGTAATACTGAGAAAATTCAGTTGAGCCCACTGTGAATTTATGTGATTTATCCACGCCTTCCATCTGTTTTTCCATCTAATTTTAGGCGTTGAGCTCAAAATTGAAGTTTATAAAAATCTCAAGTCGACCATACCACAAGAAACAGTGGAAATAATGATTTCCACTGTTGAAACATTTCCAGGCCCCACAGTGATGTTTATTTTCCATCCAAACTGTTCAAAGGATCAAAAAACATGGATGAAGGTTTTTTAAAAATATAATCTTGTTCCAAAACTTTTATAGCCCTCAAGAATTTTTCAACGGTATAAATTCAATTCACACGGTTTCCTTTGGTGTGGTCGATTTTAGCCTTTTGGGTGCTTGGGTTTTGACCTATAACCCTAAAATTATCTTATAAAATGGATGGACAGAATGGATAAAATACATAAATCAAGGTAGACCCCACGGAGTTTACTCATTACGCAATCCACTTCCTTTGCCACGTACCGGTAAACTCCACGGACGCTGAAGTACCTCGGAACTAGGTGGGGCCATTGTGATGTTTGTGAGAAATCCTCCCCTTCCATCCGTTATTTGAGTTCATTTCAAGACATGATGTAAAAAATGAACGGTATCCAAAGCTCAAGTGGGCTGTACTAAAAGAAAATGTGGTTAGGAAAATTCCTACAGTTAAAATCTACCTGGGCTCGACGGTGATGTTTACCAGCCATCCGTACTGTTAATAACTTTTCCTGCTGGGATGAACTGAAATAAAAAATATTAGCATGACTCAAAACTTCTGTAGCACACGAATATTTCAACTGTAGACGTTCACTTATTACGTTTTTGGCCCACTTGAACTCTGGAAATAGTTTGTTTTTGACTTCTTGTCCTGAATTGAACCCAAAAAACGGATGTACGGATAGGATTTCTTAAAAACATCACAGTGGCCCACCTGGTACCCAGCGCAGAAACTTCCTGCAGAGTCTTTGGCAGGAAATCCACCGAAAGACTTTCGAATGAAGTTCCTGCGCAAGATTCTGTTAGGGTCCTACTTAGTTGTTTGTGTGAAATCTAACTCCTCTATCCGTTTTCAAAGATCAATTTATGACGGAGACCAAAATCGAGGAGGATCAAAAACTCAAATGGGCCACACCAGAGGAAACAGTGGATATTTAGTGACCACCGTTGAAATATTTATATGTTCATGGAAGTTTTTAAGGATATAATTTTTTTGGTTTTTTCACTTTATCTAAGTGAAAATGACCTTATAAACGGTTTAGATGGCATATAAACAGCAACGTAGAGCCTAGGAAGGTTTCAACGGTAGGCATTCCTTTCCCCACTGTTTCATCTCCTATGGCCCACTTGAGTTTTGGATCCGACTTGAGTTTTGGATCCGACTCATTTTTGTGGAATATCTTAAAATGAGGTCGAAAAATGGATGGACGGCTTTGATTTCTCACAAACATCGCAACGGGCCCCACGTAGAATCCTTGCTTAGGAACTTCCTGCGAAAGGCTTTCGCAAGAATCTTTGGGTCAGTGGCCCACCAACCAACGGCTCGGTCCAATGTGGCCATTTTCTTTGACCGTTGGTTTGCAGGTTGCAATTTTCCTTCATCCTACGCCGTCCGTAGTGGGCCCCACCGGCTGAATGGATGATGTGGGGTGGAGCAGACCGGACGCGGATTGCGTCCTACCCCCGCCCGGACGTATTACCGTCCGGGCAGGGCTCTGTGGGGCCCACCGTGATGTAAGTATTTTATCCACACCTTTCATCGCTTTTCTCATATCATTTTAAGGTAGTCCACAGAA
Source organism: Magnolia officinalis (assembly GCA_021015155.1). Classification (NCBI taxonomy): domain Eukaryota; kingdom Viridiplantae; phylum Streptophyta; class Magnoliopsida; order Magnoliales; family Magnoliaceae; genus Magnolia; species Magnolia officinalis. The sequence continues at coordinate 61,465 of JAJHSJ010001898.1, forward strand.
AATGAAGCAGATAAACAGCTCCACTTAGACCACATCAAAGGAAGCTTTAGTGATAATGACACCCACCGTTGAAACCTTTCCAACGGCCACCGCGATGTTTTTTTTTACCACTCAACCTATTAATAAGGTCATTCAGACTTGGATGAAGTGAAAGCACAAGTTTTAGCTTGATCTGACACTTGTCCAGCTCCTAAGAAGTTTTAATGGTGGAGGTTCAATCCCCACTTTGTGGTCTACTTAATTTCTGCAACTACCTCAATTTTTGGATCATAGCTTAAAATAATCATATAAAAATTATTAACGGTGTAGATAAAATACTTATATCACGGTGGGCCCCACATAGTCCTGCCCGGACGGATTACCGTCCGGGTGAGGGTAGGACGCAGTCCGTGTCCAGAGCAGACCACCGTTTAGGCTGGTAGGGCAGGTCACCTAACTGGTCTCATTTTAAAATGGTACATCTAGGCCCAGCCCAATACGGACGCGGATTGCGTCCTACCCCGCCCGGTTCCATCTGGGAACGGGCAACAGCTTTGAGTGGCCACCGTGATGTATGGGTATTATCCACACCGTTCATACATTTTTTAGTATCATTTTAGGGTATGATCTAAAAAACTAGCTAGATCCAAGGCTCAAGTAGACCACACCATAGGAAGCAGCGGTGATAATGATTCTCACCGTTGAAACTTTTTTAGGCCCCACCATGATGTTTATTTTCCATCTAACCTATTCATAAAGTTACATAGACATGGATGAAGAGAAAACACAAATATCAGCTCCATACAAAACTTCTGTGCCCCACAAGAAGTTTTCAACGGTAAGAACTTAATCCCGATTGTGTAGTCCACTTGAGCCTTGGATTTTTGTGTTAATTTGATAAAATGATAAGAAAAAATGGATGGACGGTGTGGATTTGACCCATTCATCACAGTGGCCACTCAAAGCTGCTGCCCGTTCCCACCTGGAGACGGACGGGGGTTGGACGCAATCCGCGTCCGCCCAAGACATTCTTACATGCACATGTGATTTGGTGCGATTGGGCCAGGTTTTATTTATTATTTATTTTTGGGCCAAGGTTGATCCATGGTGGGGCCCACTGAATGAACGGCGCTGGTTCATAAGCCCATGCAAGGTGGAGTTGGGAGAACCACCGGTCTGGATGTTTGGGTGGGCCACCAAACGGTCTTCCTTTTAGTAAATGAACCGGTCCAATGCATCGGATTCATGGGACCCAAGATTTGGCAATTCAGGTCCCTGATCTGGTGGGCCCCACCATGGATGGGGGATGCCCCAAATCTCTCCCAATTAAAAAGATCTAACCGTTGGATTCTTACATTAGTTTTGCACCATTAAAAGATGGTGGTGACTCATCCTCCTCACATGTGGCGCCTATGAAAGGCTATCAGGGCCACAAAAAATGTGGGGCTCTTTGTGGATGGAACATATTATATAAAATCACACTGATCAAGCAATCCTAACCATACAATTAATCGCCATCAAATGGGTTGTTAAAACAAAATGTGCGTGGTCCAATTTCGGGGGAAAAGTTGAGATGAATCAGTTAGACGGTCTGGATTCCGTCCAAGATACAACTAACCATCCGTTTTTCAGTCCCATTTTAGATCCAAATCTCAGGCAGACCAGGAAATAGTGGTGATTGAAGGCCAACCATTAAAAATTACCCAAGGCCCACCGTAAGTAGATATGTAATGTTTATTTGCCATCCAACCCGTTGATAATGTCAACCAGATCTGGATGAAGGGACAATACAAAGATAAGCTTGATCCAAAGCTTTTGTAGCCTACGAAAAGTTTTTAATGGTCATTTATCACTTTTTCAAGTGGTGTGGTCAACAAGATATTTGGATCTTCTTAAGTTTTGGGTCAACGTCTAATGATCTGAAGAAACGGATGGACGGCATGGATATACAACGAATTAATCAAGGTGGGCCCCACACGGTAAGGTACCCGGGAATCACCTAATCCGCTCTCTAAAAAACGGCCGAGATTTTTAAATTCTCCCAGTAATTTCACGAAAAATACATAAAATGATATCACGATATTTGCGGAATATCGCCACATTGAAAATATTTAAAAATATTGTGTTTTTATCCTAATATTTACCCAAAAATAGCAAAACACTCACCCAATTCCTAGGATTTTTATGAAAAATTCTCCGTAACTTTTGATTTTACCAAACAAATCCGAATGCTTTTGAGTGAAAATGACTAAAATGATGTTAGCTTTCTTTAAAAGGTTTAGAATTGATGCATTGTGGACCAGTGATGTATAACGCTCAACCCAACCAAATCATGCATCCGGTAATGATCACCAAAATAAAATATCAGGCCATTCCAATAGTCAGGTGGGCCACACCATAAATAATAACAATGTACACCACCCAAGCATCTTTGAAATTTATTTGTACCCTACCTAGTTGTGAGTTAATATATACATCATTGTAGGATGAATTAGCAGACGGATTGGATGTCATGAACATGAACATCTCTGATATAATGTTAAAGGATTTACATTGTGGAAGAAAGTAGATTGTAAGCAGGGCTCTATGGAGCCCACCATGGTGTATGAGTTTTATCTATTCCATGTTGTGAAAAATGTTCATTAAAAAATATTTTAAAATAAAATATATATGTATACTAAAAGGAAAATTTGTTTGAAAAAATTTGGATTTTTTGATGTTTTAGGAATAGTCCCGTTTTTTAAAAGAGAGAAGAAAATATTGTGTTTATATATGGGATGTAGAGTACTTCATTATTTCGTTCGTTGATCCGTGGAGTATTGTGTGTTCCAGTTTCGCACTACAACACCCGTGCGCGTGCACGGGCTCCGTGTGATGTAGTGTGGCTGTAGAGGCACTAGTGGCGCACTTTGCACGTGCCGTGGATAAGTCGTTCCCTCGCGAACCGGTGCGACAGAAAATATAGGTCAGATGGCCGGAGTGGGCGAGTGGTCTGAATGAGACCAGTGCATCTTTTATAGATGTTGAAAACTAGCCGTTTGAGAGAAGTTTAAGTACATATGTAGCATTAAACTAGAACCATGCACTGCTGCATGTGGCAAGCTCAACGGTCATAAAATGACTAGCTAATGAGTCTAAATGGCTAGCATGCAGCAGCTGGTTGCCCCACATGCATATCGGTCAGAAAAACCAATAATGACTAGTTTCTCACCAACAGCCATAAAATGGTCATATGAGTTATGATCCTGGACCAAAATGGTCAACAACCCTGGACTATATAAACAATGCATGGATGGTTCATTGGACCATCACCAACAACACGAACCACTGTCACATATAACCCAACAAGAAGAGCAAGATCAAGCCAGCTATGTTCAATACGAACCTTAGCCAGCAGTCCTTAAGAAATAGACCAAAGCAGTAATCTAAACTAGTAACAAATTTTTTAAATTTTCTCTCTAATATGAGATTTTTATTTCATTTATCTATCAGAAAGAATCTGTGCACATAAAGTTCCATTCGTGGTTCTTCGTATTTGTTAAACGAAGAACCACATATAGGCTCATCGTATCCTAGAAAAAGAAATTTGTGCATATAAAGTTCCATTTATGGTTCTTCGTATTTGTTGAATGAATAACCACATACAGGCTCGTCATATCGTAGAAACTATTTGCTCACAACCTATTGGCATTCTCAATCACTTTGAGAATGGGCGAATAACACTTGAAGGACAGCGTGATCACACGTGATTCAACATGTCCTTATTTTATTATTTTATTTTTTTTATTTTGACAGAATTTGTAAATTTGTAATTTGCGATAACAATCTTAAAGTGTTATTCCAATGGAAACCAAATGCGTATCTTCCATCAAGCTGATGAATCAGGATCTGATTCGTGTCGATTGATTCAACGGAACCAATTTTACAAGGTGGTAAGACAAAATAAAGTTTCTCCTGACGACCTTAAAGATCTACTACATCTTAGATCCAAATTTGTAGTCGTTGACTGAAGCAATCAACGAGGATGCAACTGAGTAGATTGTTGTCCGCAACAAATGAGCTAAAGATGAACTCTTATGTCGTGGACACATACTGAACGCTCTCTCTGACTGACTGTACGATCTGTATACACAAATGTCATTTGCAAAAAAAATTTAGATCACCTTAGAGTTCGAATACAAGGCTGAAGAAAAATGTACCAACAAATTCTTGATAGTTGGGTACTTCGATTATAACATGGTGATAATAAACCATTGTTGCCCCTAATCCAATAATTGGAGCTAATTGTGAATAAAATCAAGGCCATTAAAATTGATCTTCTTGAATCATTCCAAGTTGAGGTTATCATCACAAAATTTCTCCCGATATGAAAAAGACTATATAAAAAAGTCGCTACATAAGACTGATGACTACACACTTGAGCAAATCCAAAACATTTACAAATTTAAGAATAATCCCGCAACCGTGATAAGAAAGCTGAAAATGAAAATTCATCGTCCAAAGTACATGCAGTAGAAAACACCCAAAATAAGAATCTCGAGAAGGTCGATTCCTTGAAATCAAATAAAGAAAAATTCAAAAAAAACATAAAAGAAAACAGAAAGTTCAAATGCCCTTAGCATGTCGGTGGAAAAACAGGGCATTATGCTCGTGTTTGACGATATCGTAAATCTAAGAAAGAAGCAAGTGTAATAGAGGGCAATATAATGGCAATGATTACTGAGGTTAACACAATCCAATAAAAAGTTTCCGGTTGGTGGCACAAAATTGCAGGTATAGTACATATCTACTACGACAGATCAACTTTCAAAACTTATGAGGATGTGACCAATGATCAAGAAGTTTAAATGGGTAATGAAGTTCAATCGAAGGTCGTCGGCAAAGGAACCGTGAAATTAGTGTTTACTTTTATAAAGAAGGTAATCTTGACAAATGTGTTGCACGTCCTAAACATGAGGCGAAACTTAGCTTCTGTAGATCTTATGGGAAAACCTGGAATACGGGTGGTGTACAAGTCACGCAAATTGATTCTGTCAAGGAATGAGAATTTTGTCGGAAATAGATATGCTTGTCATACCATGATAAAGTTTTTCACTGAATGAAAGTAACACTTCTGCATATATGGTTGAATCTTTTGGATTATGGCATGGAAGATTAGTACATATAAGGTATAATACCTTAAAATTTATGGTTAAGAATGGTCTAATATCATACACAGATAATGAGAATGATAAATGTGAAGTGTGTATACGATCTAAAATAACAATGAAACTATTTTCTAGTGTCGAGAAATCATCTCAAGTATTGGATCTTGTGTACAATGATATCTGTGAGTTGAACGACATTCCTACTTGTAGAGGTAAAAGATACTTTATAACCTTTATTGACGATTTTTCTAGCGTGTATGTATATCTATTAAAGAGAAAAGATGAAGCACTAAACATATTTAAAGTATATAAAGTAAAAGTAGAAAATTAAGTAAATAAGAAAATAAAATTTCTCCATAATGATAGAGGGAGAATACTTCTCGAATGAATTCTTTAATTTCTGTAAAGAACATTGATTAATACACCAATATACTGGACTATACACACCACAACAAAATGATGTAGCATAAAGAAAGAATATGACATTAGTAGAGATGGTCAACTCAATGCTAATACAAGCAAAGTCGTCACTGAGTTTATGAGGGTGAAGCATTGCTTACAGCATTTTACATTCTACATAAAATTTTCATTGTAGAAAGAATAAAACATCACCTTATGAGATATGAAAATGTAGAAAATCTAACTTAGGATATTTTAAAGTGTGAGGTTGTCTCGCTTATTGTAGGATGCCTGATCCAAAAAAAAAAAAACCAAATTAGAACTCAAAGCTATAAAGTGCACCTTCGTAGGGTATGCACAAAATAACAAAGCATATAGACTTTTAGACCTAGAGTCTAACATTATTATAGAATTTAGAGACATTGAGTTCTTTGAGAACTTACTATCCTTGGATTCAAATGATAATGAAATCTAAACTCCAAGTAGAGAACCAGTGAGTATAGCTACATAAGAGGTGGAAGCTTCAAGTGAACCTCGTAAGAGTTAGAGGGTAAGAATAGAAAAGAGTCTTGACATTGATCAGATAGACTCTTAGCGTATTTTTTTCCATCTTGTAAAAGAAGATAGAGAAAATGTTATAAAAAAAATACCTATAATAATGACTATAGAAGATGACCCTAAAACACTCAGTGAGGCTATGTCTTCTAAAGACTCAACCTTTTGGAATGAAGCCATTAACTATGAAATGGAATTCATAGTGTCAAATCAAACATGCGAACTAGCAAATTTACTTTCAGGTTCTAGACCCATAGGTTATAAGTGGGTATTTAGGAAGAAATATTATACTGATGGGACTATCCAAACTTTTAAAGCTAGATTAGTAGCTAAAGAGTTTAAACAAAAAAAATGGATAAAATATTTTCACACATATTCTCAAGTGGATATGATAACATTCATTCTGATTTTATTTGTGTTAGCATCCATACATCATCTTCACATCCACCAAATGGATATAAAGACCGTTTTCTTTAATGATGACCTCAACGAGAATGTATACATGAAACAACTCGAAGAGTTCATTCTACCAGGAAATGAGAATAAAGTTTATAGACTGATTAAATCTTTGTATGGACTAAAATAAGCATCTAAACAGTGACACGAGAAATTTGATTCAAAAGTATTATCTCATGGTTTTATGCACAATGTATCTGAAAATGGATATATTCTAAAGTTAATGGTAGCCGTGTAATTATTATTTGTTTGCATGTTGATGGCATGTTAATAATCAGTAATAAAATGGAATATGTAACTGCAACAAAGAAGTTTATATCTTCCGTATTCAAAATAAAGGATTTTGGAAATGTGGATACCATCCTAGGTATCAAAGTTAAAAAACATAATGAGAGTTATGCGCTATATCAATCTCATTACATTAAGAAGATACTGAATAAGTTTAACCATTTCAAAATAAAAGAACCAAATACCCCATTTGATTTAAGTATCAAGCTGAATGAGAATAACGGAATGACAGTTGCACACCTTGAGTATGCAAGTGTTATAGGCAGTCTAATGTATGTTATGCAATGCACTAGACCAGATATTGTATATGTCATGAGTAAATTCAGTAGGTTTATTAGAAATCCTAGTGTGAAACACAGTAATACTATCAATAGAGTTCTTGGTTACTTAAAAGAAACCAAAAACTTACGATTATTTTATTCCGAGTTTCCTACGTATTAGAAGGATATACTAATGCCAGTTAGATATCGAGTGCCAGAGACAAAAAGTCCACTATAGGATGGGTATTCACCCTAGGAGATGCAATTATGTCTTAGGGATCCAAGAAGCAAGCCTGCATAAATCACTCAACTATGGAGTTTGAGTTTATAGCATTGGTTGCAACACAAGTAAAGAAACTGAGTGGCTTAGAGATTTTTTTATTAGAAATCTATTTTTGTGTGAAGCCTATACTGGCTATGTCGCAAATTTGTGATAGCTAGACCCTACAGTGACACTTATAATGGAAATTCTAGACATATAAGTTTACAATATGATTATGTAGGATAATTTATTCAAGATGGAATAATTACAATTTTCTATGTGAAATCAAGCAATAACTTGGTTGACTTTTTTATTAAACATCTAACGAGAGAGGTCGTAAAGGCAACATCTAGAGGGACGGGGTTAAAACTCTTCAACCAAAGTTCCACCAATGATGGAAACCCAACCTAAAATTAAAAAATCTCTAAATTCGGGTTCAATGGGTAAAAATAAGTTACTTATATGTGGAAAGTTTCAGTACTAAATTTATATAAAATATCATCCATAATAGATAAGCGTTGAGCGTTCCAGATAGAGGATTGAGTCATAGAACTCTTAAAAAATTCAGTCTAAAGGACAAGTGTCTTAATAGTAATAGAAATATTGGAAGGATTTCACCTATGTGAACGTAAAGATGGTGTCGTCTCTCATGAGAGTTGGAGTTTCTCTCGGGATCGTTCATGAAATAGGATAAGCACATGGTCATTAATTGTGTTGAGAAATATTGTAGGAACTCTAGTAACACAAAAGTGAAAATGTGTGTGGTTTCTCCGATTTTGTTATCTAGGAATAATTGGTTCAAAGTTGCAGTTATAAAGAATTTTGATAGAGCTTTGAGATACTAATAATAAGGAAAGATTTAAATTGAAAAATATATTTCTTTATGCATATAAGATTTTTATATTCTGATAGATATTTCTTTCGAAAATATTTTCAATCAAGTGGGGGATTGTTGTGAAAAATGTTGATTAAAAAATATTTTGAAATTATATATATATATATATATATATATATATATATATATATATATATATATATATATATAATATATATATATGTGTGTATGTATGTATGTATGTATGTATGTGTGTGTGTGTGTATTAAAAGAATTTTGCTTGAAAAAACTTAGTATTTTTTTTTTTTTTGGGGAATAGTCTCATATTGAAAATGAGAGAAGAAAATATTATATTTATATATGGGGTGTGGAGTACCTTATTATTTTTTTGGTTGATCTGTAGAGTATTGGGACTTAGGTGTTCCAGCCAACCTGCACAAGCGCATGCACACGGGCACGGTCACGATCTCAGGCTCGAGCTCGGGCTCGGTACGAGGGCGTGGGCATGGGCATGTGAGGCAATGTGGCTGTAGAAGTGCTAGTCGCGCACTTTACACTTCGCACGTGCACATCGTGTCGTAAATGGGTCACTCCCTTGTGACCTTATGCGAACCAGTGCGGTAGAGAATATGGGTCAGATGGCTAGAGTAAGCGAGTGGTCTGAATGAGACCAGTGTGTCTTTTATAGGGCTGAAAACTAGTCATTTGAGAGATGTTTAATTGCACATTGCCCAAACTATAAAAAAACTGCTAATGTGGCTAGCCCAATAGTCATAAATGGCTAGCTAGTGAATTTAAAACGCTAGCATGTAACAGCTAGTTGTCCCACATGTATAATGATTAGAAACAACTAATAACGGCTAGTTTCTTACTTAGCTATAAAACGGTCATATTAAGTTATGACCTTATATCGAAAACGGTCAAAAACCCTGGCATATTAAATAGTTCCTGGGTGGTTCATTGGACCTCACCAATAATATGAACCACTCTCACATACGACCCAACAAGAAGAGTAAGATGAAGCCTGACAGGTTCAATACGAACCTTAGCCAATAGTCCTCAAGAAATAGACCAAAGTAGTGGTATAAACCAGCAACAAATTTATCTGCCAAAAAGAAATTTGTATACGCAGAGTTCCATTCGTGGTTCTTCGTATTTGTTGAACGCAGAACCACATATAGGCTTGTCGTATCCTATAAGCTATTTGCCTCCAACTTATCAGCATTCTCAATCACTTCGAGAAGGGGCGAGTAATGCTTTAAGGACAGCGTGATCACACGTGTTTCAGCATGTCCTGATTTTTTTGGTTTCTTTATTATTTTTACAGAAATTATAAATCTGTAATTTGCGATAACATGCTATCCGTCTAGTTTTCTAGATCATTTAACAATATAAACCCAAAAATGAGGTAGATCCAAAGCTTAAGTCAACCAGACCACAAGAAGTGGCGGTGATTATTACAACCACAGTTAAAACCTTCCTAGAAGCTATTGTGTTGTTTATTTGTCATCCAACCCGTTCATAAGTTCACATAAACCTTGACGAAGGGGAAAAAACAAATACCATCTTGATTCAAAATTTATGTGGCCTTTAAAAGGTTTTAACGCTTGTTTAATTCCCATTGTATGGTCCACTTGAGCCTTAGAAACTACCTCGTTTTTGGGCTTATACCCCAAAATGATATGTAAAACGGAGGGACAACGTGAATAAGACTCATACATCACAGTAGGCTCCACAAATCCTTACCTGAACATGTTATATTTATTACTTGTTTCATCTAAAATTATATAAGTAAAATAACATAAGATTTATAAGAAATTTTAACAAATATACATCCATCACTACAAGAAAAGAGGGCTTTAGCCTCGGTTCAAAATTGAGGCTAAAAAGGTCAAAAACTGAGACTAAAACCTTTAGCCTCAATTTTGCCTTAGTTATCCAAACTGAGGTTGAAACCCCCGTGGCTAAAGGCTTTAGCCTCAGTTTTAACAACCGAGGTTAAAATGACTTTTATAGCCTTAGTTCTTCAAGTGAGGCTAAAAGAACCTTTTTAGCTTCAGTTTTCTCGAAATGAGGCTAAATCAAAATTTCAGCCTTCATTGTTTCCAACTGAGACTAAATCCAAAATTTAGTCTCAATTGCCTCCAATTGAAGCTAAATCTATTTTTAACCTCGATTCTCAACAACCGAGCCTAAAGCCTTTACCCACAGGAATTTCAGCCTTGGTTCTCAACAACCGAGGTTAAATCCAAGCCTCAGTTACAAATCGAGGCTAAAAATGTTTATTTATTTATTTTTTAAATATACTAACCCACAATTTCCATGAAACAATCAATCATGAATGCCACAATACCAACAAAATAGTTAACAACGGTCTATTTAAAGTTTAACTCAATCAAACTGTTACACAACATTAGGTCCCACAAATAATACAAAGTCATGGTCACGCCCGTCATCACCGGTGCCGTCGTGCTTGGCAAACCCTGAGATAACATTGCCCGTCCATCTTCTGTTGCTTCTAGGCCAGTGTCATCATTGCCTCCACCAGCATTCTCCATTCGAATTGTACGTAGCAGGCCCTGCAACCTCAAGAGGTAGCTCTGGCCTGCTAGCTGCGTGTGCACGTAGCGTGTGGCCGTCAAAACACTAGCAGAGGGATGCTTAGAGTAACATGAAGATTGGAGAGGGCACTGAGGTTGAGGTTAGGGAAGATGGAGTAACGGTAACGGGGGCACTTCACATTCAGCCGTAGCCACTCATCAATGCATTCCACATGAAAATTGTGGGCACAGGGGAGCCCCCGAACCTGCACATGCTCAATCAGGATCCATTCTCAATTTTCTAAAATAAACAAATCTCGAAGTTGTCAGGATTCATAATAAAAACATCAGCCCAAGTTTAATGTTGGCTGCCAACCTAACAGGCTGACACAACCATCCTTCTTTATTCTGGCTTAGACTAGCAATGAGAACACAATACCCAGTGCTCTGTACATCTTGACCAAGAGTTGCGACAGCCACTTCACGCTTTATAACAGCAGCTCCATCCAAGAGGGCTTCAACAATTACTGGCATTAGTTCACCAAGATATTGCTTCATTCCAAAACCTCCATATAACAAGGACCAGAACAAATGAATTAAGATCACACCATTGCTAAGCGAGAAAAAACATTCATGTGGAAACATGACTGGCAAGTGATTATCCTCACATCATGTGGTCCCCAAAGTGTAATGCAACAAGAAAGTATGCTAGTGTAACACCCCGGAAAATCGGGGGTCGTGCATAGACTCGACTCCCGAGTTCCCGAGTGTCACTTATCATGCATTTATGTTTTTTTATGATTAATCAAATTTAACTGCGCAAATTGGAATTACCTGAAACATGAAGCACAATCGCACCAGTCTACTGAAGTGAAAGAAATCTCACAAATATACAAGTCCAAAAATAATAAAGGGTCGCCCAAGGCGTTGCCCAACAGGATAATAAAAGAAGGCTATATCTCAAAAGACTAAAGCGGAGCCCGCGGCTCAGCAAATACAAATTCAGCCCGATCAAGCCGATGGAGAGCCGCCCATCAGCTGAAAGTAGGAGAACTCGTCCTCCTCGAGGGTAGCATCGCCATGCTCCACCTGCTCTGCATCCCCTGCATCTATGAGAGAGTCTGGTTGGTGTTTTAAAACACCGTCCCAGAGTGGGAGTGAGTGATCAACTCAGTGTGAACTATTAATCTTAAGTTTTAACAGGCAACAGTTATAGCATGAATTTAATGAAAGGCAACATTCGTAGATACTAAGCTAATCTTGATAATGCGTATGCATGGTGAATGGTATGATGCATGCCCTCGCCACAACTCTCCCTCAAGCGACTCCATCTTACGATCGCATATGACAACACTCCCTCAGAGCGACCTCGACTGCCGAGTCGCCACCCTAGCTAATGCGATGCAATGACATGTTAGCCAAGTTCTTAGTTAAGTCCATTCATCCAGCAGGTTGGGGATTCTGATACACCCCACGTATCAATGCCCTAAACTAGTTGCGAGGCCAAGACCCCATCAATGCGTGAGGCCAAGGCCCCACGGTCCGTGATCCCGTCGGGTTCCTCATCCCCGACTTCAAGCACATGAGGAGTGCCGAGAGAAAGGGATCGCTCGCGGTCACTACGGGGAGGCGCGGCACCCCAGCGTAGGCCGACAGCTCGGACACAGTGTCCCATTCCACCATGCCCGGCTCACGAGGCTGTGGACCAATTTCAGGTGGGTTATTGATGGGCTACAACGGTTGTAGGGTGGTTCAGGTTCCATATATATGTGAGCATACAAGGTTAACAAACAGTGTTGATCAGTTAGTAGGCTAGACCGCATGAGTCAGGCGAGCGTGAGACGAGTGACCTCGGGCACAAGGGTCCCACGTAGTCGAACTACGGCCGCCCGAGCACACCCGCCCAAAACCCACGGTCTAGCCTCGAGGCGGTCCTACCAATGGAGCCACCTTCGCTCTCCTCATGTTTCCTGACCAACCCAAAGGTACAAATAGCAATCCCTAGCATGCCGTCTACCAATGCATCATCTAGCATATACAATCTTCATGTTCTCATGCTTCTCAACATACAATTCTGATTCTCATACCAAGAAAGGCCAACACTATCATAATACAAGTGCAAGTGAGGTGTATGTGTGTGTGGGAGGAAGTTAAGCACTTCCACCATTGCAAGAAATCATATGCACATGATCATCATACATTCTATGAAGCAACAATGTAGGGAAACAATCAACAAGGCATGAGCACCTAATCATCCAAATACCTAATCATGTGAAAGGCAATAGCAACACCAAATGAGGATCAACATGCATTCCATACGAATTTCAACAATCATGCAATTCCTAGGGTTTCTCTAGTTTCTCCAATCATAACATCCAAACAATCAAAATCATTAAACCCATAGTAAAATTGGTGCTAGGCCACCTAAGAACAATAGTCCGCACCTTGTGATTCGTTGGAGGCTCAAAAATGACCTAGGAATGAGGGTTTTGGAGGTTGGCCGACCGGAATCCCTAAAACAATTCAAACATGAGAGAAATTCATGCATTTTCTTCTTCAATACAAGGATTTCAAGAGAAATGAGTGAGGGATCTTACCTAGATGGCCCATGGACGATTTTCGGTGGTTGTGGTGTAGGGTTTCTTCTTGGAGAAGGTGTAGAAGGTTGTGGGTTTGATCCTCTTGGGCCCCACCTTGATTGAGAGTCCACCATGCCTTCTTCCCTCTCTCTTTCTTCTCCTTTCTCCTCTTTCTCTTCTCCCTTTTCTCTCTTCTAGGGCAAAATTCGTATGGGGAGAGGGGTGCCCAAATGAGGCCCTTTTTATAATTCCATATTTGGTGAAAAAGGCCCCAAGCTTCCATAATTTTCTAAAATAGACTTATGGGACCCCTATTAAGTGTTGAGGTGGCCCTAGTGCCTCATTGGCCACCAAATTCGGCGTGTAGTTGTCTCCTAACCCTACTAGGGTCCATGCAAAAATTGAGGACGAACGGATGAACGGTTATATGATCTGGAAGGGCGCCACCGACCTTTAAGTGGCCCTGTGGGACCCATTTCGGTGATTGGAATAGTTCTGGGGGTCTTCTGGCCATCAAACTTATAGGCTAAGTGATCCATGGCCCGATGAAGGGCCGTGCAAAATTTGGGAACAATCGGATATAGGGTTTGATCGCACGGGTCCGATTTGCGATCGACGGTCATCGTGCCACGATCGGGCCCCAGATTTGGTGAACGGGCGTTGAAAAATATATCAAACCATTACCGTAAATTTGGAAGAAATCCGATGGTTGGAAAGTCTCACATTTCAATTTCCTTGATCAGTGCCAGATTTCAATTCTGGCACTGGTGGGGTGCATGGGGCCCCTGCCAGATCCCACTTCTGGGCGTCTGCCGGAGTTGCGGTCCGCGATGGCATTCAAGCCCAGTGAGACCAACGGCCACACCAAGTTTTAGAATTTTCCGACCATCCTCGGTCGTTGTGCGTCCAACACAAGCGGTCTATGATGTGTAAACAGCCATCTGGCTTGGTGGCCCACACCAGGCCTTATCACGGCCTGTCTGGTCTATTAAATTGGGCTAATCTTGGATTAATTAACTCGTGTATAAGCTAACATTGAGTGCTAATGGTCAGTACGTGATAGTATAAGTTAATTAAAAAAATATCAAGAAGTTTTGGAAATCCAAAACAGTGAAAATCCGGGATGTTACAATCTACCCCCTTAAAAATAATTTCGTCCCCGAAATTTCCTAAGGGTAGTAAGTAAAGGTTTCATTATTTCATTTGCCTAGGTTTGTTGAATTCAAGTTCATATGCATGGTAAGGTGTGTACTATCTATACTAGTTTGGCTCATTCTAGTCTACCCCCCTTAAAAGTTTTCGCCTTTGAGGTTTGAAAACAAATGTCAAAATCATTATTATCGTATTAAGAGGTTGTTGGTAAAGTTTACCTAATGATGGTATATTCTACTCTTTTAGGATTGGGCTAATACGGAAAGACAGTTGTGGTAGGCTCAAATCCGATACGCAGATTGTCCGCCTGACCAGGGCAAACAACTCGTTGTATCCCTTCCAAATCCTGATAGATCCTGGTCTTCTGCTCGGTCAAAGCAGTGAGTCCGTTTGTGTTCACCCAGGATTGAGAATTGGGTCAAGCCGCGAATACATCGCAAGTGTATGGTCCCGTGATTCCGTAGTCCGATCAATCTTAACATTTGGAAGACATCAAAATTCATTAACAGTTCAAGCTTCACATTCATAATATTTTAGTGGGTGGTGAGTTTCCCGCGATGCCTATGATTGAACGACTGTCCTAGAAAGGTTTTCAGGAAGTTAAGGTTCTTCTCGCCAATACCATTTTGATCTATGGTTAGTGAGTTATGGGCAAATCACGCTTTGGTTTCATAAATTTTGACAGGGAAGGAAGAATCGAAAGTTTTAAGGTATTCTGGTGGTTTAAAGTGCTAATAACGTTAAGATAGACGCAGTAAGGCAATCATACATACAAGCATTTATAAGGCGACAAGAAAATTCAAAAACAATCCATACATTCACATTAAATTCAAAGTGCCATTAGTATGGCTAGTTACATCATACAACATGGATTTCATAGTTTTCTAGATATTCCAAACATAAGGGAAAAAATAACTTAGTCAAGCAAACGTCCTAACTATCCTTCAACACAAGCAGGTAGACCTAATCGACTTAAAGCAAACTACTAATTATCGGAAAGGTTATGCTACTACTCTTCCGGATCGGGCAAAGATGGGGGTACTTCTTCCCCTTGAGGAAAAGAATCACCGGAATGGAGAAGAAAAAGGCAATGGTTGCTAAGAATGTCATTCCCCTTGGCAAGGAAATGGATAGTTGTTGAGAAGGTGCAAATAGGGAAATGGGTTTGAAATGGATTTGTTGAAGGGGGTTTGGGGAAATGAGGATGGAATGAGTTTTAGAAATTTGAAGTTGAGTATGGTCTTGGAATGGGGAGGAATGGATTTGAATGTGGATGATTGTTGTTTGGTTTTGTGATGTGGGATTTTTGGAAATGAGAGGGTGGAGATGGGTTAGGGAGATGGAAGTGAAATGGGAGGATGGTGGTTTCTTAAGGAAGATGGACCTTAAGGATGTGGTTTGGGGGGAAAATGAGTTGAGTGTGGGTTTGAAGAAATGAACTTGAAGATGAGTTGAAGATAGGGGATCCGGGAAGGGATTGAGATTGGTTTATGAGAAATGAGGTTGGGAATGGGTTTGGAGTTTGTCTTATGAATGGGTTTTGAAGGCAATGGGTTTGTTGAAGGGAAAGGTGTTGAGAATGGGTTTGATGTAAAGGGGTTTGGGAATGAAGTTTAGAGTGATATTGAGAATGGGTTTTGAGTAATGAGAAATGAATGGGTTTGATGGATTGTGGAAATGAAGTTGGAGGGGGTTTAAAGAATGTTGAAAGGGTGTGAATGTTGGTGGGAGTTGGTTGGAAGGGAGGGATTTGAATAATGGGTTTACGATTTGAAGAATGGATGATTGAAGTGTGATATGTGGTTGGAAGAAAGAGATGGTGGGTTTGAGGATTTGTTTAAGAATGGGAGATGAGAAGGTGGGTTGGAAGTGGGTTTGATGTTGGCTTTGTGAATGAGATTCTGTGAATGGACTTGAGAACGGGGTTGAGAAAAAGAAAATGGTTAAGAAAGGGTTTGGGAAGGTGGTTTGAAGGTGAAGAAGAGGAGATGGAGAGTTTGTAGGAGGAGAAGATGAATTTTGAAGAGATAGGTTTGAGTATGGAAGAATGAAGATGACGGAGTGGGAGTAGTGGAAAATGGGCTCTATTTCTTGTAAGGTTTCTTGTACTTTTTGTCACTAAATTATTTTTAAAATTTTTATAATATTTTATTATTGCGTTTAAAGACATCACACAAAATTTCATCTCATTTGGAGTTGTAAATAAATTATTAAAATTCTAGGAGCAACAGCTGTCCGAAATCAAAAAAATTTTGGACAGTTGTTAGAACAGCTTAATTTTAGCTATATTATAATTTTATTTTATTTTTTAATTATTTTTATATAAAACTAGACTCATTTATCTTTAATCTGGTTTTTGAATCACCTAATTTGGAGTTGTAACGAAGGAGATATGAATTTTTGAAGTTGACCTAAAATGCAGAAAAATTCTGGCGGGGGCAACACTAGTCGGCGGGGTGGGCACGCGGCCTCGGCGGGGGCCACGCGGGCCGCTGGAGCCTTGGCGGGGTGGAAACGCCGACGGCGGGGTGAAAACGCCGGTTGGCGGGGGCACAACGCCGACGGCGGGGTGAAAACGCCGACGGCGGGGTGAAAACGCCGACGGCGGGGTGAAAACGCCGGTTGGCGGGGGCAACTTGTCGAGTGTTTTTCCGGGCGCCGGTAAGGCCCCCCGGGATATGCCATATATGATTTTGGGGTAGAACGAGCTGATCTACGCAATGGACCTATCCATTCTGTGAGATTCCTCCTGGTTAGAGGTCAAAACTAGATTTTTCTATATTTCTATTATTTTCATTGAAATTTCGTTCTCCCTTAAGTCCTTACCCCCTAATGGGTTGAAACTATCAAATTTGGTTTGCTGTTAGCTCATTTGGTCTAGAATAATGTTTTCGACCGTCAAATCTTTCGATTTCCGACTCGCTCCTACTAATGTACTGGGGAAGTTCAAGAATAGGGTGATGTCAGGTGAATATTTAAGGAGATATGTTGGAAAGAGGGATTTTGACTTAGGCCTATCTGGGTAAGGGCATTTAGTTATACTAAATGGGTTGCAATGCTACTCCCAACTCAAGATTTGGGAATGGCATGGGTGGAATGGGTATGAGACGGAATTTAAAACTTATTTCATAGGCTTTGTAGAATGTGTGGGAAGGTGGGATATGGGACTTCCAAGGCCCATGAAAATGGATTTCCAAGTGTAATTTAATAGGAAATCCCGCGATTTACCTTTAATTGCATGCATCCCAAACCTGGTATTGGAAAACATGGGATACAAACAATCTAGGGACAATAACTTACACATGTATTTACTGCTACTCTTACAATTCCATTCACCCTAATCCCACCTAACGCGGTTGGCCAAACGACCCTTAGGGATTAGGTGGACTGGACTAGCTAAATTTTCTAATTAGTCAAATCGAATCTTGTCGTCATGTTCCCAAATCCCTTGTCCGAAAATAGGCCGAGGCATCATGAGACTCTCGGATCCTCCTCTCTAGCGTTACCCATTCCTAACCCCTTGCAAATTCTTCCTTCCGTCTAAAGTTGTTGGTTCAGGGTCTGGGATGGTTCCTAGCGTTATATGTCTCTGTTGCGTTTTCCAATACGTATCCTCTCAAGTCAGCGGACGCGTTAGTGAGTTCATGACCCATGGCCCAAGGGATTCCAAACTATTGCTCTGATACCAACTGTAACACCCCGAAAAATCGGGGGTCGTGCATAGACTCGACTCCCGAGTTCCCGAGTGTCACTTATCATGCATTTATGTTTTTTTATGATTAATCAAATTTAACTGCGCAAATTGGAATTACCTGAAACATGAAGCACAATCGCACCAGTCTACTGAAGTGAAAGAAATCTCACAAATATACAAGTCCAAAAATAATAAAGGGTCGCCCAAGGCGTTGCCCAACAGGATAATAAAAGAAGGCTATATCTCAAAAGACTAAAGCGGAGCCCGCGGCTCAGCAAATACAAATTCAGCCCGATCAAGCCGATGGAGAGCCGCCCATCAGCTGAAAGTAGGAGAACTCGTCCTCCTCAAGGGTAGCATCGCCATGCTCCACCTGCTCTGCATCCCCTGCATCTATGAGAGAGTCTGGTTGGTGTTTTAAAACACCGTCCCAGAGTGGGAGTGAGTGATCAACTCAGTGTGAACTATTAATCTTAAGTTTTAACAGGCAACAGTTATAGCATGAATTTAATGAAAGGCAACATTCGTAGATACTAAGCTAATCTTGATAATGCGTATGCATGGTGAATGGTATGATGCATGCCCTCGCCACAACTCTCCCTCAAGCGACTCCATCTTACGATCGCATATGACAACACTCCCTCAGAGCGACCTCGACTGCCGAGTCGCCACCCTAGCTAATGCGATGCAATGACATGTTAGCCAAGTTCTTAGTTAAGTCCATTCATCCAGCAGGTTGGGGATTCTGATACACCCCACGTATCAATGCCCTAAACTAGTTGCGAGGCCAAGACCCCATCAATGCGTGAGGCCAAGGCCCCACGGTCCGTGATCCCGTCGGGTTCCTCATCCCCGACTTCAAGCACATGAGGAGTGCCGAGAGAAAGGGATCGCTCGCGGTCACTACGGGGAGGCGCGGCACCCCAGCGTAGGCCGACAGCTCGGACACAGTGTCCCATTCCACCATGCCCGGCTCACGAGGCTGTGGACCAATTTCAGGTGGGTTATTGATGGGCTACAACGGTTGTAGGGTGGTTCAGGTTCCATATATATGTGAGCATACAAGGTTAACAAACAGTGTTGATCAGTTAGTAGGCTAGACCGCATGAGTCAGGCGAGCGTGAGACGAGTGACCTCGGGCACAAGGGTCCCACGTAGTCGAACTACGGCCGCCCGAGCACACCCGCCCAAAACCCACGGTCTAGCCTCGAGGCGGTCCTACCAATGGAGCCACCTTCGCTCTCCTCATGTTTCCTGACCAACCCAAAGGTACAAATAGCAATCCCTAGCATGCCGTCTACCAATGCATCATCTAGCATATACAATCTTCATGTTCTCATGCTTCTCAACATACAATTCTGATTCTCATACCAAGAAAGGCCAACACTATCATAATACAAGTGCAAGTGAGGTGTATGTGTGTGTGGGAGGAAGTTAAGCACTTCCACCATTGCAAGAAATCATATGCACATGATCATCATACATTCTATGAAGCAACAATGTAGGGAAACAATCAACAAGGCATGAGCACCTAATCATCCAAATACCTAATCATGTGAAAGGCAATAGCAACACCAAATGAGGATCAACATGCATTCCATACGAATTTCAACAATCATGCAATTCCTAGGGTTTCTCTAGTTTCTCCAATCATAACATCCAAACAATCAAAATCATTAAACCCATAGTAAAATTGGTGCTAGGCCACCTAAGAACAATAGTCCGCACCTTGTGATTCGTTGGAGGCTCAAAAATGACCTAGGAATGAGGGTTTTGGAGGTTGGCCGACCGGAATCCCTAAAACAATTCAAACATGAGAGAAATTCATGCATTTTCTTCTTCAATACAAGGATTTCAAGAGAAATGAGTGAGGGATCTTACCTAGATGGCCCATGGACGATTTTCGGTGGTTGTGGTGTAGGGTTTCTTCTTGGAGAAGGTGTAGAAGGTTGTGGGTTTGATCCTCTTGGGCCCCACCTTGATTGAGAGTCCACCATGCCTTCTTCCCTCTCTCTTTCTTCTCCTTTCTCCTCTTTCTCTTCTCCCTTTTCTCTCTTCTAGGGCAAAATTCGTATGGGGAGAGGGGTGCCCAAATGAGGCCCTTTTTATAATTCCATATTTGGTGAAAAAGGCCCCAAGCTTCCATAATTTTCTAAAATAGACTTATGGGACCCCTATTAAGTGTTGAGGTGGCCCTAGTGCCTCATTGGCCACCAAATTCGGCGTGTAGTTGTCTCCTAACCCTACTAGGGTCCATGCAAAAATTGAGGACGAACGGATGAACGGTTATATGATCTGGAAGGGCGCCACCGACCTTTAAGTGGCCCTGTGGGACCCATTTCGGTGATTGGAATAGTTCTGGGGGTCTTCTGGCCATCAAACTTATAGGCTAAGTGATCCATGGCCCGATGAAGGGCCGTGCAAAATTTGGGAACAATCGGATATAGGGTTTGATCGCACGGGTCCGATTTGCGATCGACGGTCATCGTGCCACGATCGGGCCCCAGATTTGGTGAACGGGCGTTGAAAAATATATCAAACCATTACCGTAAATTTGGAAGAAATCCGATGGTTGGAAAGTCTCACATTTCAATTTCCTTGATCAGTGCCAGATTTCAATTCTGGCACTGGTGGGGTGCATGGGGCCCCTGCCAGATCCCACTTCTGGGCGTCTGCCGGAGTTGCGGTCCGCGATGGCATTCAAGCCCAGTGAGACCAACGGCCACACCAAGTTTTAGAATTTTCCGACCATCCTCGGTCGTTGTGCGTCCAACACAAGCGGTCTATGATGTGTAAACAGCCATCTGGCTTGGTGGCCCACACCAGGCCTTATCACGGCCTGTCTGGTCTATTAAATTGGGCTAATCTTGGATTAATTAACTCGTGTATAAGCTAACATTGAGTGCTAATGGTCAGTACGTGATAGTATAAGTTAATTAAAAAAATATCAAGAAGTTTTGGAAATCCAAAACAGTGAAAATCCGGGATGTTACAGCTAGCCTCTATAAAAGGAGGTAGATACCAAAATGACAACATGATCACTACTTGTTACAAATTAAAGTAAACAAGCAAAAACTCCTAGAGCGAACCTTTTCATCATTCATTTTCATACCTCCCACATAAAAGGCAAGCTAATTTAAAGTATCAGACTTGAAGAAATTAGAACTTGTACCATAGCACACTGCGTGATTCAAAATATAACCCAAAAAATAGGGTAGTAAACCCACCACCCTAGCAAGCTCCCCAACAGTTGTAAGAACTCCAGTGACAACACCAGTATTAGCATTTGGCCCGGTGCCTTCCCTTAGCTTCACCACAAGTGCCTGAAATGTGACAACCTCACTAGATAAGATGACATACATTTAGCTTGTACTAAGGACCAAGTCACCGAGTTCTTACATTTTAGCAACTACATTGTGAAGATCTTAAGTGAATTATTCCATTAGCAATGACATGTTTATATACTAAAGGTAACCTAAAATCTAATATAATCTAATCTATAACAGATATTTCAATTATACTAGGATTAGTGGTGGGAATCTACTCTAACAGAGATTGCTCAGATCATTTTTCAATTTGTAAATGTAGTTTATGATGGTGGAGATCTTAGAGAATTCAATTTGTAAACAACTTTCACACAGAAAACCAGATTTGAGTGATCTGCTACTGTCGCCGTAAATGAGAGTCAGGACAAACTGCATGAACTCACAGAACTTAATTTACATCAATAAACTAATAGTTATACACGAAAACAGAAACCAGACTTAATCAATAGATTCTTTTATCAAAAGTTACAGAAAAAACTAATAATCAAGCAACCTGGATGAATTTTAATGAAAAAATTGTAGCACAAATTATGTCTAGTGAAATGAAAAGGTTGACCAAGGTCTGAATGCACATGAATCTCCACTGAAGATCATCAGCACATCAACCCAGAACTCTAGGTGCAGTAAATTAAATTAGACTCGATAGAGCCAAGTTCTTCCAAGCTAGGGGGAGATCATGCAATTAAGGCTTTGTTCCCATCAACATAAAATTCCTAGGACTTCTTTTGTTTAGTTATTTACAACTTCGTTTGAAACTGGGAAATATTCTAACTGATTTTAGGGTAGCATATGGCATTTTGGTTGGAACTCTGCTGATGGAACAAGCTTTTGAAACATAACTCCAACAAATTCAACTAAGACTATTTATCTACAAGTAACGGTTCATAGAAAAAAGGAAAACTGACAATTTATAACTACAAAAGACAGAAAGTGTAACATCCCGGATTTTTACTGTTTTGGATTTCCAAAAATCTTTGATTTTTTTTTTAATTAACTTATACTATCACGTACTGACCATTAGCACTCAATGTTAGCTTATACACGAGCTAATTAATCCAAGATTAGCCCAATTTAATAGACCAGACAGGCCGTGATAAGGCCTGGTGCGGGCCGTTAAGCCAGATGGCTGTTTACACTTAAAGATGGCCCGTGTGGGCCACCCAGCAACCGAGGAGGGTTAGAAAAATCTAAAACTTTAGAAAATCATAGATCTCACTGGGCTTGTAGTCCATCGCGGACTGCGGACCCAGTGGACACCCAGAAGTACCATCTGGCGCTTGCCCAATGCGCCCCACCAATGCCAGATTAAAATCTGGCACTAACAAAAGAAACTGAGACTCCGGGCCTTCCAGCTGTCGGATTTCTTCCAAATTTACGGTGAAGGTTTAATGTATTTTTCAACGCCTGCCCACCAAATCTGGACCCCGATCGTGGTACGATGACCGTTGATCGTAAATCGGCCCCGTGCGATCAAACCCCATATCCGATCGCTCCCAAATTTTGCATGACCCTTCATCGGGCCATGAATCACTTACCCTATAAATTTCATGGCCAGAGGGCCACCAGAAATGCCACATCAATCAAAATGGCCCCCAAAGGGCCACTTAAAGGTCAGAAACGCTTGCTCAGATCATATATCCGTTCATCCGTTCGCCCTAAATTTTTACATGGGCCCTAATTGGGCCATAAGACACCTACCCACCGAATTTGGTGGCTTAGGGGGCGTTAGGACCATCCCAACTTCAATAGGGAGCCCTAGAAGGCTAGTTTGGGAAATTGTGGGAACTTAAGTGATTTGAGTCGTCCACTCTTATGCCAAGTTGAGGATTTCAGACCATCGGTTTATTACCAAACTTTACCCGTGGATTAAGGATATTTCTCCGCTCACATCCGTATAGCCGCGGCCCCGATCGATCATCGGTGACCGTTGAACAGACTTCTAATCATATTGGTCGATCGGCGCGTCGGAATGGCGGGCCGATTGTGTCCATACGTAGATCATCATTAGGACTAACTATCCTACGGTGTATATCGACTAGTACACCCCATAGGCTAGAAAAACCCTCCTATAGGGTTAGTATAGTAAAGACCCAACACTTGGGGCCAATTGTACCAAAACTGGCACTATATAAAGGGTTTCATTTGGGCACCCCTCTCCCCATACGATTTTGCCCTAAGAAAAAAAAAGGGGAAAGAAAGAAGAGAGAAAAGGGAGAAGAGAAAGAGGAGAAAGGAGGAGGAAGAGAGAGTGAAGGAGGAGTGTGGACCCTAGATCGAGGTGGGGCCCAAGGAAGCCAATCTTGCATCTTCCCACCTCTTTTCCAAGAAGAAACCTCACCCCACAACCGCCATTTCATCCGTTGAGCAACTAGGTAAGCTCCATTCCCTATTTTCTTTGAAACCCTTGTGATGAGGGAGTTTTACTTGGGATTCTAACAAGCAAGTGGTCGCCTTTAGGGATTCCAACCGATCTACCCCGAAATCCACATCTCCTAGGTCGTTTCCAAGCCTCCATCGAATCCAAGGTGCGGACTATTGTTCTTAGGTGGCCTAGCACCAATTACAATACTAGCTTAATGATTTTGGATGCTTGATTGGTACATTTGAAAGCCTAGAGAAATCCTAGGAATTGTAGGTTCTTGAAATTGTATGGATGCACATGATGTTCTTCATAATGTTATTTGTTGATGCACATGATTTTTGTGAATGAATGCTAATATGCTTATGTCGTGTCATTCTTTCACATGTTATGAATCCATGTTGTGTATCCTTCCATTACTCTTATGCATATGATGACTTGAGATGGAGGAAGTGCGTAACTTCCTCACACACACCCACACACCTCACATGCACTATATTATTTGATTGCTTGCTAAGATCATCTAATTCGTATGACTGAGATGCATGGAGTATGATGATGACATGTTAGTGACAGTCTGTATAGTCGGCTTGTTAAGGATGACCCTCTTTACATTGGGTTGGTCAGGAAACATGAGGAGAGCAAAGGCGGCTCCAAGGGTAGGACTGCCTCGAGGCTAAACCCGTGAGTTTGGGCGAGTGCGTTCGGGTGGCTGTAGTTCGACTACATGGGTCTTTCGTGCCCGAGGTCGCTCGTCTCACGCTCGCCTGGCTCGTGCGATCTAGCCTGTAATCTGATCAACCCTGTTTGTTAACCCTGTGTGCCCACATATGTATGGAACCTGAACCACCCTGCAACCGTTGTAGCCCATCGAAAATCTACTTGAAATGGGTCCACAGTCTCGTGAGCCGGGCATGGTGGAATGGGACACTGTGTCCGAGCTGTCGGCCTACGCTGGGGTACCGCGCCTCCCCGTAGTGACCGCGAGCGATCCCTTCCTATCGGCACTCCTCATGTGCTTGGAGTCGGAAATGAGGACCCCGACGGGATCACGGACCGCGGGGACTCGGCCTCACGCGTTGATGGGGCTTGGGCCTCGCAACCTGCTTAGGGCATTGATACGTAGGGTGAATCAGAATCCCCAACCTGCTGGATGAATGGACTTAACTAATAACTCGGCTAACACGATCGCATTGCACGCATTAGTTAGGGTGGCGACTCGGAAGTCGAGGTCGCTCTGAGGGAGTGTTGTCATATGCGATTGTTAGATGGAGTCGCTTGAGGGAGTGTTGTGGCGAGGGCATGCATCATATCATCCCACATGCATGCATTTTAAATAAGAGTTAATAGGTGTTAATGATTATCTGCTTTTCATTAAGTTCATATTACAATTGATGCCTGTTGTAACTTGAGACCAATAGTTCACACTGAGTTGATCACTCACTCCCACTCTGGGACGGTGTTTTAAAACACCAACCAGACCCATTCATAGATGCAGGTGACTCAGGGCATGAGGAGCCTGGCGAGGCGAGCTTGGATTAGGAGGACGGGCTCTCCTACTTACAGCTGATGGTCGGCTCTCCATCGGCTTGATCGGGCTGGATTTGGATTTGCTGAGCTGCGGGCTCAGTTTTACTCTTTTTTTTTGACATAGCCTTCTTTTGTTATTTGTTGGGCAACGCCTTAGGCGACCCTTTATTATTTTTGGACCTGTATATATGTGAGATATCCTTTATTTCAGTAGACTGGTGTGATTGTGCTTCGTGCCTCAGGTAATTCCAAATTGCGCAGTTAAATTTGACTAATCATAAAAACCATAAATGCATGATAAGTGACACTCGGGAACTCGGGAGTCGAGTCTATACACGACCCCCGATTTTCCGGGGTGTTACAGATGGTATCAGAGCATGGTTTGGAATCCTTTGGGCCATGGGTCATGAACTCACCAACGCGTCCGCTGACTTAAGAGAAAACACAATAACGATACATAAACGATAGGAAACACAACGAAGACTTAGAATTGTAGGTACCATCCTAGAACCGGAACCGGCGATCTTAGACGAACGGTAAGACTTCTCAGGGATTAGGGATGTGTAGGAAGAGAAGGTAGCGATGCTAGAGAATGAGTCCGAGAGTCTTGCGAAACCTCAGCTCATAGGCAGAAACGACCCCGAGACTAAACGAGTTGACAGTCAAAACCATTGTCCTAGACCAAATGAGTGAATATCAGGCCAAATTTGATAGATTAGATCCATTTGGGGATAAAGGATTGGGGGTGAATGAAAATTTACTGAAAAATAGTGAAACTGGAATAAAACTGGGTTTTGGTTACTAAATGGGGGGAATCTCGTAATAAAAGTAGGTCCATTGCGTAGATCAGCTCGTTCTACCCCAAATTCATATATGGCACGTCGAATAACTCATTCCGGTTGGAGAGATACGCCCGTCTAAAGATCGACGGTCTAGCGGCCCGGCGTGACCCCGCCCGAGCGGGCGTGACCCCGCCCAACTCTCCAGCGGGCCGGCGTGACCCCGCCCAGCCCGGCGTGACCCCGCCCGGCCCGCGTGGCCCCGCCCAGCCCGGCGTGACCCCGCCCGGCCCGAGTTGCCCCGCTGAAAATTTCTGCGATTTTGGGTCAACTTCAAAAATTCATATCTCCTTCGTCATAACTCCGATTTAGGTGATTCAAAATCCAGATTGAAGCTTAACAAGTCTAGTTTCATATAAAAATAAAATAAAAATAAAATAAAAATTTTAATATAGTTATATTTGGAATGAATTGACAACTGTCCAAAAATCATTAGTTTTAGACGGGGGTTACTTCTAGAATTTTTGTAATTTATTTACAACTCCAAATGATATGAAATTTGGTGAGATGACTTAGAACTTGATGTTAAATCATCATAAAAAGTTTGAAAACAATCCAGTTACTAAAAGTATAAGAAACGTTACAAGAAGTAATCCAGTTTTATGAGTCTTCTCCTCCCTTTCAATGTACACACAAGTGGGGCACATTTCCCTTGCTATTTAGGACTATCTAGAGTCCATAAAATGTATCTTTACTACTCCCATTACCCTTCATCATCCCTTCAAAACCCTAGAGAAAGCTCTCCCTCTCCCAATCTTAAGACCCAAACACCTATATCCCCCCTCTCATCTCCCATCCTAGATTTCCTTCAACCCATCTTCTTCTTCTTCTTCACGTACTCCTATCTCCCTAAACCATTCTCTCTCTCTCATCTACAATCCATCTTCCCTTTCCTAAGTCCCATTTCTTCTAACCCATCCCCTTCTCCTTCACATTTTTCATCTCCCAAACCCACATCCTACTTCACATCTCCCCTCTTCCTAGCTCATCTTCTCTTCCTCATTTCTAAAACCTCTTTCATCTACACAACCACTTCTAAAACCCAACACAAAATTCATTCCAATCCCTCCTCTACTCCCACCAATTTATCTCAAATACACATTCTAACCTTCCTCAATCCCACTCCATTCACCCATTTACTCTCGAAACCCAACGTCAATCCTCTTCACTCTAGCCCGTCTCAAATTTCATTTTCTCAAAACCCATTCTCAATATCACTCTAAACTTCATTCCCAAACCCCTTTACATCAAACCCATTCTCAACACCTTTCCCTTCAACAAACCCATTGCCTTCAAAACCCATTCATAAAACAAACTCCAAACCCATTCCCAACCTCATTTCTCATAAACCAATCTCAATCCCTTCCCGGATCCCCTATCTTCAACTCATCTTCAAGTTCATTTCTTCAAACCCACACTCAACTCATTTTCCCCCAAACCACATCCTTAAGGTCCATCTTCCTTAAGAAACCATCATCCTCCCATTTCACTTCCATCCCCCTAACCCATCTCCACCCTCTCATTTCCAAAAATCCCACATCACAAAACCAAACAACAACCATCCACATTCAAATCCATTCCTCCCCATTCTAAGACCATACTCAACTTCAAATTTCTAAAACCCATTCCATCCTCATTTCCCCAAACCTCCTTCAACAAATCCATTTCAAACCCATTTCCCTATTTGCACCTTCTCAACAACTATCCATTTCCTTGCCGAGGGGAATGACATTCCTAGCAACCATTGCCTTTTTCTTCTCCATTCCGGTGATTCTTTTCCTCAAGGGAAAAAAGTACCCCCATCTTTGCCCGATCCGAAAGAGTAGCAGCATAACCTTTTCGATAATTAGTAGTTTGCTTTAAGTCGATTAGGTCTACCTGCTTGTGTTGAAGGATAGTTAGGATGTTTGCTTGACTAAGTTATTTTTTTCCTTATGTTTGGAATGTCTAGAAAACTATGAAATCCATGTTGTATGATGTAACTAGCCATACTAATGACACTTTGAATTTAATGTGAATGTATGGATTGTTTTTTAATTTTCTTGTCGCCTTATAAATGCTTGTATGTATGATTGCCTTACTGCGTCTATCTTAACGTTATTAGCACTTTAAACCACCAGAATACCTTAAAACTTTCGATTCTTCCTTCCCTGTCAAATTTTATGAAACCAAAGCGTGATTTGCCCATAACTCACTAACCATAGATCAAAATGGTATTGGCGAGAAGAACCTTAACTTCCTGAAAACATTTCTAGGACAGTCGTTCAATCATAGGCATCGCAGGAAACTCACCACCCACTAAAATATTATGAACGTGAAGCTTGAACTGTTAATGAATTTTGATGTCTTCCAAATGTTAAGATTGATCGGACTACGGAATCACGGGACCATACACTTGCGATGTATTCGCGGCTTGACCCAATTCTCAATCCTGGGTGAACACAAACGGACTCACTGCTTTGACCGAGCAGAAGACCAGGATCTATCAGGATTTGGAAGGGATACAACGAGTTGTTTGTCCTGGTCAGGCGGACAATCTGCGTATCGGATTTGAGCCTACCACAACTGTCTTTCCGTATTAGCCCAATCCTAAAAAAGTAGAATATACCATCATTAGGTAAACTTTACCAACAACCTCTTAATACGATAATAATGATTTTGACATTTGTTTTCAAACCTCAAAGCGAAAACTTTTAAGGGGGGTAGACTAGAATGAGCCAAACTAGTATAGATAGTACACACCTTACCATGCATATGAACTTGAATTCAACAAAACCTAGGCAAATGAAATAATGAAACCTTTACTTACTACCCTTAGGCAATTTCGGGGACGAAATTGTTTTTAAGGGGGGTAGATTGTAACATCCCGGATTTTTACTGTTTTGGATTTCCAAAAATCTTTGATTTTTTTTTTTAATTAACTTATACTATCACGTACTGACCATTAGCACTCAATGTTAGCTTATACACGAGCTAATTAATCCAAGATTAGCCCAATTTAATAGACCAGACAGGCCGTGATAAGGCCTGGTGCGGGCCGCCAAGCCAGATGGCTGTTTACACTTAAAGATGGCCCGTGTGGGCCACCCAGCAACCGAGGAGGGTTAGAAAAATCTAAAACTTTAGAAAATCATAGATCTCACTGGGCTTGTAGTCCATCGCGGACTGCGGACCCAGTGGACACCCAGAAGTACCATCTGGCGCTTGCCCAATGCGCCCCACCAATGCCAGATTAAAATCTGGCACTAACAAAAGAAACTGAGACTCCGGGCCTTCCAGCTGTCGGATTTCTTCCAAATTTACGGTGAAGGTTTAATGTATTTTTCAACGCCTGCCCACCAAATCTGGACCCCGATCGTGGTACGATGACCGTTGATCGTAAATCGGCCCCGTGCGATCAAACCCCATATCCGATCGCTCCCAAATTTTGCATGACCCTTCATCGGGCCATGAATCACTTACCCTATAAATTTCATGGCCAGAGGGCCACCAGAAATGCCACATCAATCAAAATGGCCCCCAAAGGGCCACTTAAAGGTCAGAAACGCTTGCTCAGATCATATATCCGTTCATCCGTTCGCCCTAAATTTTTACATGGGCCCTAATTGGGCCATAAGACACCTACCCACCGAATTTGGTGGCTTAGGGGGCGTTAGGACCATCCCAACTTCAATAGGGAGCCCTAGAAGGCTAGTTTGAGAAATTGTGGGAACTTAAGTGATTTGAGTCGTCCACTCTTATACCAAGTTGAGGATTTCGGACCATCGGTTTATTACCAAACTTTACCCGTGGATTAAGGATATTTCTCCGCTCACATCCGTATAGCCGCGGCCCCGATCGACCATCGGTGACCGTTGAACAGACTTCTAATCATATTGGTCGATCGGCGCGTCGGAATGGCGGGCCGATTGTGTCCATACGTAGATCATCATTAGGACTAACTATCCTACGGTGTATATCGACTAGTACACCCCATAGGCTAGAAAAATCCTCCTATAGGGTTAGTATAGTAAAGACCCAACACTTGGGGCCAATTGTACCAAAACTGGCACTATATAAAGGGTTTCATTTGGGCACCCCTCTCCCCATACGATTTTGCCCTAAGAAAAAAAAAGGGGAAAGAAAGAAGAGAGAAAAGGGAGAAGAGAAAGAGGAGAAAGGAGGAGGAAGAGAGAGTGAAGGAGGAGTGTGGACCCTAGATCGAGGTGGGGCCCAAGGAAGCCAATCTTGCATCTTCCCACCTCTTTTCCAAGAAGAAACCTCACCCCACAACCGCCATTTCATCCGTTGAGCAACTAGGTAAGCTCCATTCCCTATTTTCTTTGAAACCCTTGTGATGAGGGAGTTTTACTTGGGATTCTAACAAGCAAGTGGTCGCCTTTAGGGATTCCAACCGATCTACCCCGAAATCCACATCTCCTAGGTCGTTTCCAAGCCTCCATCGAATCCAAGGTGCGGACTATTGTTCTTAGGTGGCCTAGCACCAATTACAATACTAGCTTAATGATTTTGGATGCTTGATTGGTACATTTGAAAGCCTAGAGAAATCCTAGGAATTGTAGGTTCTTGAAATTGTATGGATGCACATGATGTTCTTCATAATGTTATTTGTTGATGCACATGATTTTTGTGAATGAATGCTAATATGCTTATGTCGTGTCATTCTTTCACATGTTATGAATCCATGTTGTGTATCCTTCCATTACTCTTATGCATATGATGACTTGAGATGGAGGAAGTGCGTAACTTCCTCACACACACCCACACACCTCACATGCACTATATTGTTTGATTGCTTGCTAAGATCATCTAATTCGTATGACTGAGATGCATGGAGTATGATGATGACATGTTAGTGACAGTCTGTATAGTCGGCTTGTTAAGGATGACCCTCTTTACATTGGGTTGGTCAGGAAACATGAGGAGAGCAAAGGCGGCTCCAAGGGTAGGACTGCCTCGAGGCTAAACCCG
The DNA here is from genome assembly GCA_021015155.1 of Magnolia officinalis. NCBI lineage: Eukaryota > Viridiplantae > Streptophyta > Magnoliopsida > Magnoliales > Magnoliaceae > Magnolia > Magnolia officinalis. The sequence continues at coordinate 92,636 of JAJHSJ010001898.1, forward strand.
TGAGTTTGGGCGAGTGCGTTCGGGTGGCTGTAGTTCGACTACATGGGTCTTTCGTGCCCGAGGTCGCTCATCTCACGCTCGCCTGGCTCGTGCGATCTAGCCTGTAATCTGATCAACCCTGTTTGTTAACCCTGTGTGCCCACATATGTATGGAACCTGAACCACCCTGCAACCGTTGTAGCCCATCAAAAATCTACTTGAAATGGGTCCACAGTCTCGTGAGCCGGGCATGGTGGAATGGGACACTGTGTCCGAGCTGTCGGCCTACGCTGGGGTACCGCGCCTCCCCGTAGTGACCGCGAGCGATCCCTTCCTATCGGCACTCCTCATGTGCTTGGAGTCGGGAATGAGGACCCCGACGGGATCACGGACCGCGGGGACTCGGCCTCACGCGTTGATGGGGCTTGGGCCTCGCAACCTGCTTAGGGCATTGATACGTAGGGTGAATCAGAATCCCCAACCTGCTGGATGAATGGACTTAACTAATAACTCGGCTAACACGATCGCATTGCACGCATTAGTTAGGGTGGCGACTCGGAAGTCGAGGTCGCTCTGAGGGAGTGTTGTCATATGCGATTGTTAGATGGAGTCGCTTGAGGGAGTGTTGTGGCGAGGGCATGCATCATATCATCCCACATGCATGCATTTTAAATAAGAGTTAATAGGTGTTAATGATTATCTGCTTTTCATTAAGTTCATATTACAATTGATGCCTGTTGTAACTTGAGACCAATAGTTCACACTGAGTTGATCACTCACTCCCACTCTGGGACGGTGTTTTAAAACACCAACCAGACCCATTCATAGATGCAGGTGACTCAGGGCATGAGGAGCCTGGCGAGGCGAGCTTGGATTAGGAGGACGGGCTCTCCTACTTACAGCTGATGGTCGGCTCTCCATCGGCTTGATCGGGCTGGATTTGGATTTGCTGAGCTGCGGGCTCAGTTTTACTCTTTTTTTTTGACATAGCCTTCTTTTGTTATTTGTTGGGCAACGCCTTAGGCGACCCTTTATTATTTTTGGACCTGTATATATGTGAGATATCCTTTATTTCAGTAGACTGGTGTGATTGTGCTTCGTGCCTCAGGTAATTCCAAATTGCGCAGTTAAATTTGACTAATCATAAAAACCATAAATGCATGATAAGTGACACTCGGGAACTCGGGAGTCGAGTCTATACACGACCCCCGATTTTCCGGGGTGTTACAGAAAGGCAGTGATTTACTTACAAGAATCCAACAACAATTTGGTTCTCATAGTTCAAACCATCAGACATTCCTAGATCTCCAAGGCGATCACCAAGAAGTAACACATTAGTTCTCTTCTTCACTAAGGCATTGCCATCGTTTGGCTCGTCAATATCTCGTAATTGGTGATGAAGTGCTGCAGCCATATCAAGAGCATGCTCATTTTTGTTCAGGACATGGATCGTCTTCCCTATCACTAAAATCAAATTGCAGGAAATAACTTTTTAGAAATAAATGGAACAAGGTACCTTTAAAATAATAATAATAATAATAATAAGGGAACATGGTTACCTCAAACGTTATCCCGTTTAATGCCATTACATTGCTCACTTCTTCAACAGTTCTCATATCCACAAAAGCAAACTTTTTCTCGTGATTGATGTACACATTAACCACAACATTGCCTATAAAAGCAAATGCCTTAAATCAGTTCCCTTCTATATTGCATGACAAAAGGGTATGATCTCAAAATATGAACAGAAGAAAGAAATTGCAATACTAATACAATATACAGACCAGGACCAGCACTGTTTCCTCCAATAGCTGACATAACACAGCTAAAAAATGTTGCAATTGTCTGTTACAAAGCCAAAAGAAGAAAACGAATAGTTATAGCATTTTAAAAACTTGGACTAGTTGTTGAAAGTTTACTGATATCAGAGGTCAACATAATAACCAGCTACAAGCCACTAGCTAATAGAGTTCATTAGCAAACAAAGCATGAAGCAAAAAAGCATGGTCCACCTTTTTTCCATTTGCAACCCTCATTTCAAGACCATCACTAAGGCAAATGGCCATCAGCAGCAACAACAACTCCTTCTCATCCTTCTCAACAACTTTATGCAAATCAAGAGCTCTTGGATTCTTTCGTGTGTTAAACACATAAATACACATAAATACGACTTGACTTGAAAAAGAAAGGACCAACTATTCAATGATGGTGAACTACAAAAAACTCATGAAATGTAACAAAACATAAATATATAGGTAAAAGATCACACATAAATGAATCCCAGCAAAAAACTAATTATTGATTCTTCGGCCCCTTCGACTAAGGTCCCTCAACCTCGGGTATATCTCTAGGAGTGGATACTGAGTCGGCCTCTACATTTAGTACATTGCCTGAAGTTTGGTCCGTTGCTGCCAATGAGTTCATAGTATCTCTCATTCGTGCCATCATCTGCTCCGTTATTCGCTCTGTCATCCGTTGCTCCATCTGCTCCGTTATTCACTCTGTCATCCGTTGCTCCATTTGCTCTAGATGCTTAGTCATATGTTCTTTCATTCGCTCCTCCACCAGTTGCTCTACCCGCTCATTTATATGTCGTCGCAACTCATCAGTCTCCCTCCTGAGTTCTGCAATGGTATTTCTCGTGCCCCATAACGTGGAAGTTGTGGGACCTAACCCCATCATGCGGACCCGACCTGGATGCTCTGGTCCCAATATCTGGGATAAGAGATCGTCTCGGGCAGTGCTACTCTTAGAGGACTCAACAGTCTAAGTTGCCCGTAACTCCTCGATCATTTCCTACAGTGTAGAAAAATATTAAATAAGTTGTTCAATATTATGACTTAATGAAAAATATTAACTGAGATGTCAATGATTGATAAATTTCTACATACAATAACATGAGTCAACTCCTCGTTCACAACACTCCCATCTTTCTTCCGATGGGTCGTTATGAACAACGTTGCTCGATCAGGAGACTCCACCAAGATTCTTTGCCCGCTTTTTCTATGTAAAAACAAATGAGTTGGTAACAATCATATTAAAGAAGAATGATGACATTTCAAGTTTAGAAATCAAAGAAGAATTTACCTCTTCTTCACGCACTTGAGCAAAGCTCCTTGAGCCGGCAGAGTGGGCCATACGATGCTTGCTACGATTAATTTTATTCCTTTGAGTGCGGGCCTACAATGTGACATAGTAAAATAACTAAATTTTAATATAAATAACAATATACACCAATATGGATATAATTTTTCTTTATGTTTAATTTTTACCTATCCTTCATCACTTGACCAATAGGTGACGAGTCACTTCCAGTGTGTCGGCTCCACTCGATCAAGACAGTGAGCTATTCATTCCTCATTAGTCAAATATCGGTTGTATTGTTCTTTTTTAACCTTTTCTTCCACTCCTTCTATGAAGCTCCGATGGACTTCATTACCCAATTTCGACTCTCCTCGTCGATATTCCACTTGATCTACAATACAATAATTATCGATTATACTTAGTATGCAAAAATACAAAAAGCGTAATTGAATTTTTGATTTCATATTACATTCACTTCATTCCAAATCTCGTTCTTGTTAGAAAGTGGCACATGATGCCAACTATCGTGATCAAGAGGCGCTAACCGCCCATTCCTAGATAAAATGCCCAGCCACCTTGTAAATTCGTTGTACTTGTGTCCAATGGGTTGCCCATACCTATTCTAACTTATATTTCGTTGCTTATTGGGTGACAAGTTCACCACCTCGCTGATAACTGTAGGGCCTTAAAATCGTCTATCATGAACACCACCCTCTTTATGAAACAAAATAATAGATATGAGCATTCTAAATATTTGAAATATAATATCTACATTTAATTAAATCAAGAACAAAACAAAACTATAAAAATTACAAGCTTAACTTTACTTCACTTAAATTATATATTTATATACCCGGAGTCGGTGCTAAACTATCTGAACTCTGTCCAACATGGCTGGTGGTCGGGACCGGGTCAATAAAGCTCGAATGATGATGGTCGGAGGTCGACATCTTCATTTCCTTCACAATATGAAAATAATATATGTAATGACATCGGAGTTAACCAAATAATTGTGAGCATTAAAAAAAAAAGAAAGCATGCATCACATTTGTGTTAGGCATCAATACCTAATCATCAGATTCCGACCCAGAATCGTGGTCCTCTTTAATCAAATTAGATAAGTTTTGTGGAGTGTTAACTTCATTTCCCTCCACATCCGTCCAATCCCAATTCACATTATCATCATTGGCAAGCATAGTCGCTTCCAATGTATGATTAATGCAAGGCAAGCTCTGAAGGTATGTATCATTATCAACAAACGAATCATTCATGCCCATTTCGAACAAATCCCTCAGTTTTGATATGATAACAACATGCCAATCACGATCTATGGGATCGGGGACATAAAATACCTGTTGTACTTGGGTTGCTAAGACATATGTTCATCATACAGGTTCAGACCAGTATGTCATAATTATTTGAAATTCACGAGCGTGAACCCAAATTCATCCTTCTTGATTCCCCTGCCCTGAGTTCTTACATCCACCCAATCACACCTAAGTAATACAACTTTCTTGGACCCACAATAATCCAACTCGATAATGTCTATTAAAACACCATCCCCTCTAATAGGGTTTCTATCACTTGTACTTGCAAAGCTTGATGTCTTTGCCATCACTACAACTCCACTATTCTGTGTTTTCAAGTCCCTCTCAAGGTGTCTTGTATGAAACCTAAAACCATTAATGATGTATCCTTTAAATCTTCTTGCAACAGTGTTAGGGCCCCGAACCAGGCTTCTAACTTCTTTCGGAACTTAATCATTCCCAACATGGTCCACATGCTTCCCAAGCCAATATGGAAACTTTTCATTATGGATGCGTTCTAGGAGCCTCGGTGCTCTTCAGGTCATCTCCTTCTTAATCACTTTCCTGTGTTCACTGCATTTTATTCAATTCGATGAATAAGTCGTAAATAAGTGAGATTCTTATGAATTGACGTTACAAATAAAACTACTCTTACTCAATAAATGGTGCGACCACATTGGTGTTGAACAACACATATCTATATGCCTGTGTCTTATCAACATATTCGATAATAAACACATCAATCTTTCCCAATGGACGACCTAATGCCGCATCCCTAAAGTCCTCATTTCAAACCGGTCTGTTGAATCTTGTCTCAGCACCATGTAAGTACCGAGAGCAGAATGTTAGGCATTCTTCAGATAGGTACCCCTCTGCAATCGAACCCTCTGGCCGACTTCTGTTTTGAACGTAGGACTTTAGTCTCTGTAGGTACCTATAGTCACATAATAAACATATAAGTAGACATGATTTTATCTATTACAACAAGATAAATGAAAAGTCATATTGAGACCTTAAAACACACCTTTCGATTGGGTACATCTAGCGGTATTGTACTGGCCCGGCTAACATTGCCTTGCTGGCTAAATGTATAGGCAAATGCACCATGATATCAAAGAATGACGGCGGAAAGATCCTCTCTAAATGGCAAAGCGTTAAAGAAATATGAGATTCAAGAAACTTGAAATCCTGCATCCGGCCAACCTTGGAACACAAATCTCTAAAGAATCCGCTTAATTCAATTAGGATTGAGCTCACGTTTGGAGGTTATGTCCTTCGTACGACGATCAGAAGTATTTGTTGCATCAAAATATGAGTTTCATGGCTCTTGAGTCCTAAAATCTTCTTCATTTTCAGATTGGTACATCATGAGATATTACTCGCATAGCCATCTGGTACCTTCATGTTCTTTATGACTCTGCAGAAATCATCCTTCTCCTTATTCACCATTGTGAAGCACGCAGGGGACAAATATGTTTTGCCTGATGGCCTCTGCTTTGAGTGAAGTGTTCGTCTTATCTTCATTTCTTGGAGGTCCAGACGAGACTTCACATTGTCCTTTGTCTTCCCGTCGATGTTCAACAACGTCCCAAGCACATTGTCGCATACATTCTTCTCGATGTGCATCACATCAAGGCTGTGACGCAACATATTACCTGCCCAGTATGGTAAATCGAAGAAGATACTTCTCTTCTTCCAACAAGATGCCTTTCCCTTTTCCTTATTATCGTCTTGATTTCTCTTCTTTCCAACTTTAGTATCAGACTTCTTTCCAAATATTATGTTAATTTTGCTCACTTTAGCTAACACTTCATTTCCAGACAATTGTTTCGGCACCTCTCTCAACTCCAGCTTTCCATTAAAGTTCCTTTTATCATGTCTATACCTATGATCTCTATCCAAGAATCGATGATGACCATGTAATAACAGCATTGCATATCCGGGGAAGTCACTAATGGTCCATAGCAAAGCAGCACGCATTTGAAAATTCAACTTCGATAATGCATCGTAAGTGTCGACACCGACCTACCACAATTTAAGCAATTCTTCTATCAACAGTTGTAGATACACGTTGATATTATTGCCAACACCATGCGGGCCTAGTATAAGTAGAGACATCATGATGTAATGCTGCTTCATGCACATCCACGGTGGTAAATTGTACGGCATCAAAACAACGGGCCATGTGCTATGAGCAATACTTATCGTCCTGAAGGGATTGAATCCATCAGTTGTTAACCCAAGCCTGACATTACGACTATCACATGAAAAATTCGGGTGTTACTCGTCAAAAGATTTCCATATATTGGGGAATCAGTAGAATGTCTCATGCACTCATCATTGGTTCGTCCCTTGTCATGTCATCTCATGTTTTTAGATGTTTGTGCTTTCATAAATAACCTTTGTAGCCTTGGTATCAATGGAAATACCACAATGTCTTTGCTAGAGTCTTCTTAACTTTGGAGGGAATAGTTGTTGTCTCGTTGTTATCAGAATTATGTTATGTCGTTTTCCATCTAGACATACCACACACAGCACATGACTCATCGTTCAGATTAGTCTTCCAATACAACTGGCAATCATTGGGGCATGCATCGATTTTGTTATAACTGAGGCCCAGTTCTTTAATAATCTTATTGGTCTCATAAAATGAACTCCACAACGTCTCACCCTTGGGGAGTGCTTCTTTCAACAATTCAAGCAACATGGTGAATGACTTGTTATTGCATCTATTTAAGCACTTAAGTTGATACATTCGAACAACAAAAGAGAGTTTCGTGAACTTCTTACATCCTGGGTACAGGGCTTGTTCGGCGTCTTGCAACAACCTGAAGAATCTTTCAGCTTCAGGATTCGGTTCCTCTTGTATTGGCTCCTGTGATGGCAACACGGTGTATATGCCCCTTGTTTATCTAGCATGGGAAGCAGATTGTGACCTACCTGGACTGCACGGAAATCGGCTCCCTCCCTTCTTTGGATCTCATAGAGAGAGAGA
>JAJHSJ010000991.1:0-54267 GCA_021015155.1 Magnolia officinalis
AAAAAACGTTTGGACGGAGTGGATATAAAATACATACATCAAAGTTGGCCTCAGGTAAGGGTCGTACAGTCTGGGTGATGCCGGCCGCACCTAATCTGCTCCCTTTCCACGATACGTGCACCGCATATCTGCACGTGTGCACGTGTCCGATTTTTCAGTAATCCAGACCATTGAAATATCTATTACCACTTAGTTTATCTACTATCAGGTACACATATTTTCATTTTGGGAACTGGTACTATGAGGTCGACCTCATGGGAAGTTCCCATGAGGTCGAGCTTTGTGGCCCCACTGTGATGTATGTCAAATATCTACTCCATCAATCAGATGCACCATTCCATGGTGGGACATGGTCTTAAAAATAAAGTCAATCCATTACTTTGGTGGACCACACCACATACAACAGTTGAGAGTGGTTACCTTCTCATTTAAAACATTCATAATCATTTATTGGGCCCATAGAGATGTGGTTCATACATCCAAACCATTCATTGTGTGTGTCCCAATGGATGAGGAATCAGAAAAATTTCATCCTCATCCAAAACTCATGTGCACCCCACCAAGTTCTTTTATATGTTTAAGAATGTCTTCACATGGTTTTAGATGGTATGGCCCACCTGAGTTCCGTATAATACTGATTTTTGGGATATCAAATAACCTAAATGACACCCATCAAATGCAAGGTGTTGATTTTCGACACACATCACGGTGGGACCCACACAGAACCATGAGGTCGACCTTATAGTACCATTTCCCTTTATTTTTGGCCTAAAAATAAACGGCTAAGAAGTTAAATACATCAACGGTCCATATCAAAATATAAAAGATTGATTGGGATATATTTGTGAGTAATTCTCAATCCAACATGGACCTCAATAAATCAGTGGTCCCGATCATGAATTGGTTTTCCTCACTTTCTACAATTGAAAACCATGCGTACCGTGAAAATACGCGCCCTTGCATTAGCTAATTCCACTTTTGGTATTATAAATACTAAACGATTCGCGCGATGGAATATCCGGCGCACATTGCCAACTCGGCACACGTGTGTGACTGAAAATCTGCTCATCATGAGACACCAATAACACCATGGTGAAAGTTTCCTGATCCAAAACTCGGGCTTGTCAGATAGGATACACGTGTATGAAAAATGGACAGTTAGAAGAGACCTATCAGCGATACATTGTGGCCCACCCAAGTTCTGACTCCTTAACGTTCCTAATTTTTGAGATAGAGAATCTAAACGGCTCTAACCATCGGATGAGTGACAGAGATTCTTCGTACGAGTGAAAAGCTGGAAAGTGTTTTGCGAATCCCCTCTTCAATCTCTCCACGCGCGAATAGCTTCAGGAGTTGTTTTCTTTTCCTCAATTTTCTATTTTGTCTTATCCCTTACAGAGCGGTGCATCCGTGTCGGAATTAAAGGTACGTTTCGTACGTTCTACTCGCGCGCGTGTGATTAGCATCGAGCGAACGTGCCAGGCCTGCATACAATTGAGATCTGACCGTTGATCAGGAGATGCAGTCATGTGTGATCCCTTTAGAGTGATGATCTAGAGAGTCTTCTCATCAGGTGGACCTCATCGTATGAAAGAATGAGCCGTTAAAAGAAAATTGATCGGTGATACATGCTCGATATAAGACTGTGGCCCACTTAATAAGATGATGGGCCTATTTTCGAACATGGAAAACTTGCCACCAGAGAAACGGTTCAGATTTCACATGTTTGCTGTTCTGCCCTGATATCAGGACACAATCCTACACTCGCGAGTAGCTGGAGCTGAACCACCCGTCTTCATGGTTAAACACACGCGTCGCGGATTAGTTGTTGCCAACACTAGGTGTGGTGTGGTGATGTGTTTGGCGGTGTCCAAATTGATTTATGCGTTTTATATCCAAGCCGTCCATACGTTTTATGGTTCGTTTGAGGGTACTAAACCAAAAATGAATCAGATCATAAGGTCAAGTGGACAACACCATAGGAAATGGTGGGATGATTACACCCACCGTTGAAACCTTCCCATGCCCCACTGTAATGTTATTTTCCATATGATAAGCTCACACAGATATCGATGAAGATAGAAAAAATACCAGCTTGATTCAAAATTTTTGTGGCCCTTGAAAGTTTTAATGGTGGGCATTCAATCACCATTGCTCACTATGATATAATCATAGTCCACTTAACCTTCCAATCTTCTTTTCCTTTCGGGGCTCCTGAGGTAACGGCATGTTTGATTTTTTTTAGAGTAAGGTTAATGCAATGCAAGTGGGCAATAACTATTTTTCTTTGTAATTAACACACTGTTTTTATAGTTGATTTGACTCTTACTTTTTCTAATGTTAAAACGGAAGATGCTGCCAAATATATGTGAGGCTCACTGTGAAGTATGTAGATTATTTACACCGTTCATACAGTGTGCCTAATGAATTTAGGTCATGAGCCAAAAATTGAGATAGATTCAAAGTTCAAGTGGACCACACCATGGTAAAAATAGATTCAAACAGTCACCATTAAAAATTTCTTGGGCCCACTATTTACTTTAGTGTGGGCACTTGAATGTTAGATTTTCCTTATTCTTCGGCTCATGTATCAAAATGTTTTGGTGAAATGGATGGATGATGCGGATGTGCCGTATACATGACAATGAGGCCCACAAATTATATGTCAGTCATTTTTTATCCTTTTTCGAAGCATAAATACCATCATAATTTCAAACTGGTGAACTTGTAATAATTGATTATTTCCGGGACATTTACACTGAATTTGGAAAATCTAACCGTTCCTAAAATTAACTCCAAAAATAGATGGACGGTATGAATATAAAACACACAAATCCTGGTGGCCCCACACAACACCCAACGCATCACAATGCCACCACTCACCAGGTGGTGTGGGCAACACCACCAGATCCGCATCTGGGTCGTCCGGCAAGCCTGTCATGTGGGCCCCTTGGCATATGATTTTGAATAAAAATGGCCACCTAATCATTTAGGTGGCCCACAGGTATGGATTGAACGTTGACTACTGCAGATATATCTTTTTCTTATCTGGTATGGATTTTCTAATTATACACCTGGGTCACTTATTGAGTGGACCAGCCGAATTTTTGTGCTTAAGAACATTCACCCTGGCCCCCTCTTGATGAATGGTCTAGAAATCAAACATGCATGCCATGTCTTGTTTTTGGCCTGTCAAAATGTAGGGCCTCAAATGGCAGTCCTTTGTGCCAGCTTAGTGGGTGTAACCCTTACCATGTGGGACCATCTTGATATTATTTGGTACATCATGTATTTACAACTCATTTTAGAACATGATCTTAAACCTTAGAAAGATTCAAATTTCATGATATCATTAGAAATAGTGATGAATGGTAGTTAAAAACTTTTTGTGGACCACGAAAGTTTTGAATAAAGCTGATATTTGTATTTTCTATGGTGTAGTCCAAATCAGCCTTAGATCTTCTTCAAAATGGATGAACAACATGAATATGAAAATAAACACTTGTTTGTGAATATAATGACTCATGACTCAGATGGTACAAGATCCAGACGAGTGATAGAATGAAGATTTTTTTCAACTACTCTAACTATCAGATGAGATTAGAATTCATAAAATCATGAGTGACCTAGAAATGGTTAGTCTAACTACGTACAACAATGATATATATACATGTCGCATGTCCAATACCCTCTATTTACCACAAAAGGCATCATAACTAAAGTTGTATTTTGAACTAACAGTGACAACTAGTAATAGATTTGGCCAACCAACCATGACGTGCTGCATGATTCTCATGTTTGAATATAAGCGGAGTATTAATTGCGCTAAGTTGGCTTAATATCACAGCACGTCATTCATATTTGTGTGAAGAAGTAGATAGCTATCACTACACATGGTAGCATAAGAGAAACTCTCCTTCATGTAAAGGCAATGGGGCATGCGTGCAAGCAATAGCCAACTCATAATAAACGATTAGCACATATGGTATAGTTTGATATGCCACAATTATATACGGCCCGTAGTTCTTTCTATATTAGAGGACAAAAAAAGTGACTATGAATATCTTTCCTTACAATTGTTCTCGAGATTATAAAATAAAAGAAGATTTAAGAACTCTTACCCGTCACCAATCTAACACATCAATCAAATCTATAATACAACACTGGATTGATCTTAAGTTAGAAAGTAGTGTAATCTCACCTGTCTATATTACCATGTTGGACTGGCTTAGAATGGAAGTGGTATAATTTATTTATTTTTTATCTACGCCAAGCACTAGAACGTAGTGAAGACATTTACTTTTGCTTTCAGTAGTATAATTCCCTTAGTTTATGCTTAAGTTGCTGGACTAAGGAAGATTTAAATATAAGGCCTCACCATTTATACCACCAACGTTGGTAGAGGGATATCTTTATTAAGTTTTTATTATCATTTTAATTAATACGATTTAATTCATTTTACTCGCACATTGTACATATCATATCATCTATATTATCATGGTAAGAAAATGTCATTTCATTTGAAAAGCATTTAAAAAAAAAATCATTAGAAAGATGAACCTTGTAATTTGCAAATCGTTTGATTATGCATACAAGTGACTGGATAGAAATCCAATTACTTCAGCTTTTCATCATAAGCGATTACCTGTGGTTTTTCTATTTATTTTGGTGCTTGGGTTTAAAAATGTTCTATTCGAATTGAGTTGTAAAATGCTCTAACATGCTTAATACCATACACACATATGCACAACCGAATTTCAAGCCAAACAATATCATGGTGGGTCCAACAGCATACACTATCGAAAAATATAGAGGATAAAGATCGCTCTTTATCGCTCAACTAATTCAATTTTGGTACTGTGACTTACGTCAGGACATGGATTAAATACTCACCCACCCTGTATTGACGTGGGTACAAGTTGCTGCCCGAGATGGGCCAAACACTTAAAAACATATTTTTTCTGGTCCCATCTCTGATATAGACCTATCATTCAATGAAATCTCCGAATATTGTGTTCATGCCAACATGACAAATATCTAATCTATGCTTTCACAATCTAACCGACTTAGTGTAACTACATGCCCTGCTGTCTAGTGGGCCATCACGTGGATGGCCCATGTAAAAAAAAAAATCAAGGGTAATGAGCCGTTTTAGTCATGGGAATGATTAGAGCAGCCGTAACAGTCAAATGTTGAACTGTCAAAGCTCACTACTGAACGGGCCCAGTTGTCCAATTCTTTGATTTTCGGTCTGTAAAACCATCCTCGTGGTGACCCAGGAGATCAACGGTACCGATAACCACATGCTTGCCACGTGCACCTTCAGAGGGAATTGTACGGAACTGCAAGTTATTAGCACGTTCTCCTAACACTACACATGCGGCACACGTGTGAAAGATCCCTGGCAACTATAGTTAGTGAGATTCTTCCTGCATGAACTATGTTGTGAGGACATATATAGGAACGGTCCGTTCCAATCCGCTGGCTCTTTTCTGGCCCATCACGTGATGATCCATACCTTTCATTTGAAAGCTCTCATAGCACATGGTCAGCATTGAAGCGATTTTACTAACCATAGATCGTAACCGTTTATGCTAAGCAGGGTGGACCTTTTTCACATGAACTATCCATGGCATTTCTAGATGAATGGTCTGGATCATCACATGGTGGGCTCGAAGTGGTGAGCAGACTCTGGGCCTGCTATGGACCAAAGAAAATGGGCCCAACCCGGCCTGTTATGATTATGAGAAGGCCAAGATTGAGCCTGGTCACCTACTTTTTTGCAAGATCTGGACAGTCCATTAAGTGTGTCTATTATGAAATTTGACAAAAATGCCTTTAAACCCCTAAACGGTCGGGATGATGGGCTCTTTAATACAGCCCGAGCCCAACCCATTTATAGATGTGGTGCAGGATGGTCCCAGCCACGGGGCCTAGTATTCCAGCCCCAGCCCAGAAAGAGGCACAACAGGCCGCCCTGGTCGCTCTAGGTCAACGGTAGAAAATCACTGAGCCCCGATAATCGGATGATCACAGCCATTCAAGTAAACACCTGAAAATGGATGGTCTGACAATTTTCTCTAGAAATCCATTTCGCATGCCCTTGTTCTTATGCTAGAGATCGTCCCACGACGGTCATTTTTGGGACACGTGGAGCCTAGGATGGTAGATAGGTTCACTTGGGCCCCACAATAGAAGTAGATCATAGTTCACTCTGTGATATTCGTGGGCTAGGTGGGCTCATCCTGTGAGTTAAAACGAGAATCAGGCCAGACCGTGCCCAGTCCCATTCATCATCAGCCCAGGTCCGACCTGCAGGACGTCCGCCCTGACGAAGCCCAGATCGAAGAGGGTCGACACCAGGCTTTTTGGCTCAGCCCAAGCCCAGATCATAGTGGGCTAGACTTGAGTAAGCTTGGACCAGACCAACCTAGTTATACGGATTAAAATCGTTCATTTGATGGACCACAACGTAAATACCAATGAATGAAATATCCTCTAATATCAGAGTATCTTAGTCATTGCATCAGCAATGTATAAATGGACGGCTTAAAATGCATGAAGCGAGGACTTAGAGCATCGTCCAGGCAATTTTAGGCTCCACTCATCCACATGGGGCAGACGGTCTTTGATGGTTACGTAAGGGAAACCCAACAGTCCATATTCAATGCACGTAATCTATCTGAATCGCCTGAATTTCGAGGACTCATTGAAGGTGGGCCCGGCCTGAATAGCAGCTCCCACTGCATACAGGTGTTCTATTTCTGTCAGTGCTTGTGTAGATATTTTAGGAAACGGATTGGCTACTGCCCTGCCACCCGCCAATGGCTGATGGTCGGTGATCTGTGGGCCCCACCATGATGTATTTGTTTCATCCATGCCGTCCATCTATTTTTTGATATCATTATATGGTATAAGACCAAAAATTAGGTATATCCCAATCTCAAGTCCACCACGTTAAAGGAAACAGTGTTGAATGAACGTGGACCATTAAAAACTTTTGGGGGGCCACATAAGTTTTGGATCAAGCTGATCTTTGTGTTTTCTTTTCATCTGGACTGTATGACCTAATCGATAGATTATATGTCAAATAAACAGTACAGTGGGCCCTGGGAGGATTTTAATGGTAGATATCCAATCACTGCTGTTTTCCTGTGATGTGTTCCATCTGGGATTTATATCCTCTCATTTTTTAGATCAACCCCTAAAATGATCCATAAAAATGGATGAACGGAATGGATTAAACCCATACATCATGGTGGGGCCACAAAGCATCACCCACCAGCCACCGGGATGGTGGCATGGGAGTAGCCAATCCGTTCCCGATATTTTGGTTGTATAAACAAAGTCGGTGCGGCGAGATTCGATTGGATCGTGCAGGTATTTCACTTATGTCGTGTCGCCCTTGCTGTACGTAATAACAAATTTGATTGGATTGCATGTTGCTGACAAAGATAACCATCTAATACATGTTCCCGACTAGCATGTATTTACATGCCGTGTTCTCTCGAGCAGTGTACATCGTGATGTATGCAGCTGTGGATGGTCCATTTGCTTTGATGGCTCATGTGATCCCAAAAGTGAAGCTGATCCAAACTTAGGTGGACTGCACAACAAGAAATAATGGTGGTGATCAAATACACATCATTAAAAAGTTCTTGGGCTGACCAGAATTTTTATTTTCCATCCAACCTACTGATAAATTCACAAAGACCTCAGAAGAAAGGACCGCACAAATATCAGCTTGATCTTGGCCCACAAAAAGTTTTTAATGGTCAATCAACATTGTTTCCTGAGGTGTGGTCCACCTGAGATCTGGATTTACTTCATTTTTTGGATCATTTCATCAAATGAGCTTTCAAAACGGATAAACTGCATGGATGTAAGGCACATATATACACCATGGTGATACGCTTGTACCTCATCAAATGGCTCACCATGTGTTTGTCGAATTTGGACGGTGGATGTTTTTTACGGCTCACTGTCACGCGTAGATCGACCTGAGTCTAGCGTCAACATATCTCTGCGGTGGGCCCATCTGATGAGGAACACAGTCAAAGAATCCTATTATCCAAGTAGGGAAAAGAGAGAATGACGGGGGGCTTTATATAGAGCTTTTATATCCCACGTGCGGGTACAGGGCAGCTCATGTGCAAGCCACACATATGGCACGTGAGTACGGTATCCAACCATTCATCTGAAGAGTTACGGTACCATATCCAATCCATTCATTAGTAGGGTAACCACTATGTAGATGCTCTTCCCTGAAATCAGATTCATCAACTTGTCAGATAGGCCACAAATCAAAAGATAAATACCGGGCTGAAGTTCTCTCAACCGTCCCAACTGCTTGGCCCACCTGCTGAATGGACCAGATTTATTTTGGGCGAGTACGTCTACATAGCCACCTACCGACACGGTTCTTTAACACGGCACTAATGAAAAGCACGAGCAAACTAACTGATCAATCTGAACCATCCAATCACTGAGGGCCCCTTGAATTGACCATCTTCAATAATTCGAACCAATCAAAGCATCCTCAAAATTTCGACAGCGATAATTCCACAATCTGTGGACTTCCTCATCAATCTGGACCGTCCAGGAGATGGGCCACCGATTGAAGACGCCGTGGACTAAAATATGATCAATGCGGGCATTCCTAACCATCCATCCAATCCAATGCACTTTGTTTTTTTGGACCTTAGCATGCATTATTAGAGAGTTGAGAAAATCCCATTTCTTATATCCTTTTGCTTTGATTTCTGGGGAGGTGAACAAGATCCGAACCGATCATTTGACCCTACCCCTGACTGGACCATATTACAAAATCCACACGCATTGGACAATCCCAGCCCTTCCGGATTGGAGGATTTTTCTTCTCCACTTGTTATGACCGTCCATTTTCTTTCTTTCCACCCGCAGAACGGCTACGATTATTCGGTCAGTACGATTTGGATGTATAGCCCATTCGAGATGGATTCCTAACGATCGGTCTGGATCTTGCCAATGCTGGCGACGTGCACCGAAATCAGCCGTTGATACTTGATAGATTTAAAGCAGATGGAAACACCAATCGATGCACACACCACAGACTACCCAAACTAAAAAGTCAGAGAAGACTCACAAAAAAGCAAAAAAAATCCCACGATTGCAAGCCTCCATCTGCTACACGTGCGAGCTGCGCGTCGGTAAAAGTCAAATCTTCTCCGACAGAGAAACTGGGGCAATTCGCGCGAGGACAATTAGGAAAACCATTCGCGGTACACATGCCAACATAACACCATCGTGCGAAATCCAGGCTACTCATCAGGTGATGGACGTCGTGGAAAACGCCGTAGCCTAATAATAAAGCGGATCCACTCATTAGGTGAGACACGTTTGTGAGTAAAATGGACGGTCAAGAAAAGAATAGCCAACAGTCAATATTCACAGCCTACTCTTGCAGCCCACCTAATATTTGTTTCCCACCCACCGCATGTTGAAGATGGATCCACCTAATGAGTGGTCTGGATCTCATACATGTGCGCCACAGTGTCACGTAAGACGTGAATAACTCCTCGATATCTCATTGTGCGAATCACCTCAACCAATCGCATAGAACTCGCAACTGGTCTGATCATGTCATGGTTTCGGGCCCGCATCTTCCCACCCACGTGACACGTCTCAAGACAGCCTACCTCTCGGTAGTCCGCAGGACACTGAACACCTTTTCCCACAGCCTCTCTTCCGAGGAAAGAAGTGTCAAAACCATCTGCATCTCCAGTGGGCCCACATCCTACACCCCCACCCCCATCTTCTGGGCCGCCACCTCACACTTTGCGGGCCCAAACCCGACGCGGGACTCCTGCAAATCGTACTCCACCCACATATCCCGCTGCTGGTGGTGCCCGATAACGTACGCCTCCATCGGCACTAGATCCGAATTCCCAAACGCGAAGCACCAAACCGCATCAACGCCTCTCATCTCCCCTTCAACCCGATACAGCAACCGTTCCCCCGATACCGATATTTCGGCCCCCCGAAACATCAGAACCACCACCGGCAAATCCGGCACGCGTTCCGCTACCGGAATTTTAAAGCATAAATCCATTGCTCCTTGGAACACAAAACCCGGTTCGTTCAAGACCCGAAGAACCCGGCTCGTCTGATTCGCGAACTCGTTCTTCAGCGCCGTGTAGACCGGCCCGAGAAGGAAGGTGAACTGGGTCCCGGAGTCGACCATGGTCTGACCCGCCCCGGTGTGGTCGGGCTCGTATACCGACTTGGGCAGCGGCAGCAGCTTGTTGGAGACCCGAATCCCTTCCAGCTGGACAGAGTACGCTACTCGGTCGAAATACGGGAGCGGAATCGGTATCTGTATCAGAGGAGTGTAGTTGAGCGGAGTCAACGACGGGAGGCCCGAGTCGCCGAGCACCAACACGCCGGACGAGTCGCGACCCGATATGCAGTAGGAGAATTTCGGAAAACCCTGCTGGGAAATGAAGGACAGAGAGCCTCTGTTCATGCCCAGCAAGCCGGTATTTTGCGAGTCTTCCTGAGGCGAGCTGCTGAAATCCGTGTCCATGCAGCCGAAAATCGCCCCGGGTCGGGTTGAGTCGCCGATCCGGAAGGTGTCCATGGCGAGGCTGCCTTCGGTGGATGACGCGTCGGCGTAGGAGAGGGACACGTGACAGAGATTCTTGGAGTCGCAGGAAGGGGGGATTGGGAAATCGCGGGTTCGGGTCTTGCAGGTGGAGGAGGAGCAGGGAAGGGTAGAGTAGGAAGAGGAGGCGAGGGGGGAGAAAGAGGGGTATTTTGGGGATTTCCAGCATCGGAGCCAGGAGAGCTCGCTGCCAGTGTCGAGAACGAGGGTGACGGGCTGAGGAGGTGTACCGACGGAAAGGGAGATGGTGAGAGAGACGTTGTGGTGGAAGAAGAGCTTGTTGGGGGGTTTTGGTATAGACGAAGATGGGATTTTTTGGGTTTTTAGGGGTAGAACGATGGGATTTGAGTAAGACAGAGGAGAGTGAAAGAAGAGAAGCAGAGGAAGAAGAAGAAGAAGAGAAGCCATGAGAGAGAGAGGTTTGAACGAGAGACAGAGAAGTTCGAACGATGCTGGGTTTGGTTTGAAGTCCTGAAATATCTCATGTTCTGAACTGTTTTCACTTCTATCCTTTTCCTCTCAAGGGTAGGCACAACTAAGTGATGTGGGCCCACCATGTTTAAATGTTAATCCACTCCGTCTATCAGGTGGGGACCATTACTTTGACTGTACGTACAAAATATTAGCCCGTCGAAAATCTCCGATGTGGAAACCCAGAACCTGAAGCGAGTTTTTGCAAGAATTTCCTCAAACTACAAAGGCTGTAGGGTCCACCAGATATCCATTTGAAATCCACTCCGTCTATCAGTTTCTCCGGATCATGATGGGTTAAAAACCCAAAAATTAGGCAGATATAAGACCCATGTGGGCCACACCACAGGATACAGTAGGTACTAAAGGCCCTTATTGGGACCCACATGTTTTGGATCAGGCTTGAAGTTTCGTGGTGGGAAACACCTTATTGTCGGGTTGGATGGCATATAAACATCACGGTCAGTGCGAGGGAGGTTTCAATACAAACCTATGGTTGGCATCTATATCCATCGCTCCCTGTGATGTAGCCCACCTGAGTTATTTAACTAGATTTTTTTCCCAAGACCCTATAATGAATTATATAAACTGATGGACGGAGTGGGATTTAGATAGGAGCCCCACAGGCCACAAGCTTGGGTGTTCTACGCGGGAGCGGATTGCATAGAGATATCTATGTGACGGGCTGTGTGGGGTCCACAGAGATGTGGATGACAAATCCACTCCGTCAATATTTTTGTAAGGACCACAATAGAAAAGGACTATAAAATGCAGCCAGATTCAAAACTCAGGTGGGCCATACCAAAAAAAACAGTGGGAACAACAACTTCGGCAGTTGAAACCTTCCTGGAACTGACCATGATGTTTATATGCCTTATATGCCATCCAAACAGTTCATATAATTATTACCACTCAG
The DNA here is from genome assembly GCA_021015155.1 of Magnolia officinalis. Taxonomy (NCBI): domain Eukaryota; kingdom Viridiplantae; phylum Streptophyta; class Magnoliopsida; order Magnoliales; family Magnoliaceae; genus Magnolia; species Magnolia officinalis. Next base: position 12,030 of record JAJHSJ010000991.1, read on the forward strand.
AAAAAAATGTAGGAACAAATATCATCCTTATACAAAGCTTCTTTCACCGTCAGATATTCACTCCCCGATTTTTCTTGTGGTATGGCCTACATGACTTTTGGATCTGACTTATTTTTATAATACTAAGCGATTGTGGTCTTTCAAAACAGATGGATGGATTGGATTTATCACGAACATATCCATGGGTCCCACACAGCCCCGGCCACAGAGATATCTCTGTGCCCGGGGTCACACGCAATCCGCTCCCGTTCTACGCGCTGCGTAAAACAGGTGCCGTCGGATTCCGGTCTGGTACTGAAATCTAGATCCGGTAATATGGAAATATGTTAGAGCTATTTCAATTTCTGTACACGTGGAAGGTATATGTTTGAATCAGGACCGTACATACCGTGGATTGGATTGCGCAATATATTCAATAACTCGATAAAAAAAACTGACGATACGAAACAAAATTGTTTAGCGGTATAGATTCATACGTGAAATGTGCAACGAAAATTGATGGCTTAGATTTTAAGATAGGTATGTTTTTAAAAATAAACAAATAAATAAATCCGTGCGCGATATGCATGAAAGTCCACGACATGGATTGACAGCCTAGATTGGTAATTTCCGCCACGTGGACAGTGCAGATAGGACGCGGATTTCCTGCGAAAGCTGAAAACTTGGGTGGGGCCCAACGTAATGTTTTTGAGAAATCCACACCGTAAATCTGTTTTCTGAGAACATTTTAGACTTGAGGCTAAAATTAAGAAGGATCCAAGACTCAAGTGGGCCGCAATAGAGGAAAAGGTGGGTAAGAAAATTATTACCGTTGAAAACTACCTGGGGGTAGAAAGTGATGTTTACATGCCATCTATACCGTTAATAACGTCATTCCTACTGGGATGAACTTAAAACACAAATATTAGTCTGATTCAAAACTTCTGTTGCCCCACGAATATTTCAACTATATACATTCAATACTCAAATTTTAGGCTCACTTGAGTATTAGATACGGTTCATTTTTATCCTCATATCTTAAAAATATCTCAGAAAACGGATGAACGGAGTGGATTTCTCAAAAACATCACGTTGGCCCCCACCCAAGTTTTCAGCGCAGGAACTTCCTGCGAAAGGCTTTCGCAGGAAATCCGCGTCCGTGCAGATATAGCTTTACCCCAATCGGCTTCTTCCAGCTATCCTAGATCACTTCCTTTTGAGGAAATTATCCTCTCACACGTGGTAACGAGGCACACGTTAGAAAGATCCAATCCTTTTACCTGTCGGGTACCGCGGTCTGGTTTGCTTGCACCACATGTAAAAAGTACATGGATGGCCGATAGAAACTGACCATATTAAAATTATTTTTCTGCGATACCTGATAGTTTGAATGGCATAAACTTTTGGGAAGGGAATGTATCACAATGAGGCTGACCTGATGAACGTCATGGATCTCAAACACATTTGCGAAATTGTAATATGTGTACAAAGCTTCCCTTCCATCACACGCGCGCGTATACACTTAAAATTCGTCTTTTCTGGGAACATGTTTTTATATTCTCTTTATGTTTTGTGGGGTTGGGTTAAAACTGGAAGAGAGTTAGTTCAGTTGTTTAAATTACGTTATTAAATGAGAAAGCATTAATACTCTGGCAGAGTATGATAGATAATACGCAGGCACTTAGAAATTGCACAGGTGGAATATCAGTAAGTAAATTAAACTGTCCAAATTACGGTTCCCAGCTATGATGTATCATGAACCAAAAGCTGTTCTCATTAGATTATCCAGCAATCGGATTATATATATATATATATATATATATATATATATATTGGACGGTCCAAAATGAAAAACAAATAAAAATCAAATGACATATTTCCAGAAACAAGTGTCCACGAATCAGTGGTTAGGATTGTTCAAAGAATCTGATTTTGGGATCAGAACTCAGAGACAGTAGGCTCGCAGAGATATGCAGGCCAGAAGTACAATTTTTGAATGCTTGCGTATCATGAGCCATACGACTACCGAGTATCATAACCCTTCTTATTAAACAAAGAAAATATTATATAATACTACTGATCTTTACACAATTTTCAATTTGATACTTTTTAAAAATATTTTCTTTAAACTATTTCATTAAGTAAGTTTTATAGTAAAAAAGTGCAGAATTCCTTTATTTATTTACTTTTTTTTATTGGTAAAGGATGAAAATGCCCTTTGGACAAAAATAATCTTTTAACAAACATCATTTATAAATAAAAGAATAAAATTATTTAATTCACTTTATTTTGAAACTTTGATATTTTATAGTGCTTGCGTAACACTAACATATTTTAATTGAATATTCAATAACAAAATAATAATAATAATAATAACTACCTTTTATCTTACTTTCATGCTTTATTTGGAGTACCATCTCTTAAAGATGTAGGTGGTGTGCCTACTGCGCTAATCGAGCACCTCGTGGATGGACCTGACCTACACTATCCGAATTATGGGCCGTCCTTTAGATGTATTAATAACCAAAATTTATTATCATTTTATTATCTAAGTAATGAATTGGTGGACATTTATTAGATCGCTAGAAGTGAAGATATCCAATGGTCCTAATTCAACAAGCAACTATCCTAAAATTAAATATAGGATAAATCAACCAATTTTATATTGGGATTTGAACTTCGCAACAGGGAATTCTACAAGTTGGTCACTTTAATATGATGTGGCATGGAATGTGTATGATTTCTAAATGCTTGTTTAAAATGTGTTATATGCATCTCCAAAGTTCAAATAAAAACCCATCCATTGAAACCTTGCATGAAATACACCAAGTTTGCCGCGAGTCATGAGGGTGGAAATTTCATGAGATGTGCTCTGGACATTGGGTATGCAACCTCATTTTAGCGCGCGGTTGAACTCAAAAATAATGGGAATCCAACACTTAGGTAAGTCACAAAATAAGAAATAGTTGGGATGCAACACCCACCCTTAATTTTGTATAAGGCTCACTATGACATTTATATGCAGTCCAATCTGTTCATGTGATGAGTCTCATTAATATGAAAGACTTAGCCAAAAATCATTGTATTCTAGAACTCAAGTGGGCGATACCAGGGAAACTTTGAGTTTTTAGGTATAAAAAAAATTTGGGTGACCCACATGAGTAATGAACTAGCCTGAGTTTTGGGATCAAGAACAAATTAAAGAGGGGCTATTTGATGGACAATGCTAACATGGATTTCATGCATATTAAATCATTTCTCTCACGTTAGAGAAGGTAACTTTGGTAGATACTTTTCTTTCTTTTTTTTCATAGACGAACTCACACCACAGTGGGATTTCACCACAATGGGTATCCTTAGTAAATACCTAGCCATAGCAGAAATGAATCATAATTTGTAAGGAACCCATGTAACAAAGGTTAGGGCTGTGGTGAAATGTGCGTGGTGGCGTCTACAATTTGTTCATCATTTGTGCTAGCTCATCTTATAGTGCGGGTTAAAAATCAGCCCAAGCCAATACTCAAGTGGGCCACACCACATTAAAAAAAAGAAGAGTAACAATTGGATGCCTATCATCTGAACCTTTTTGGAGCCCATAGAAGCTTTGAATTAAGCTCATATTTTGAATTCCTATAATCCTAATGGTATTCAACTCATGAATGAGTTAGATGTACATCTAAACATCACAATAAATCATTCGAGGATTTCAATCAGGCATCCCTATCCTCACTTTTTCTCCTATTGTGGCCCACTTAAGTGTTGCAATCCCATTATTTTTCCCATCAAGCATGACATTCCCAAATGATAGACGGATTGGATGTCACACACACATCAAAATGGACTCTAGAGCGATTTCTTTGACACGAGTCATCTTTTGCTTAGTCATGCAGCTACTCGCGCCAATAATTCAAAATGACAAACATGCCTATGTATAGTGGGTAAAAGGAGAACCATGCCATGACATCTGACAGCAAAGGACGATGGCTTTGTATAATGCTTTATAAACAAAAGGCTTTATATTAGATCTGCTCTCCATCTCTTAAAATTTTTTAGAAATTTAAAATAATAAAAATTTGGTACTTACACTTTTTTTTTTTTCCCACACACCCCATCTATGGAAACTCAAACCCAAGTCCTTAGATTGAAACTCTCGAGAATCTGTTGGGATTTTGGCCTGCGGAATCACACAGATCTAGGTCTAGGATAGCAATCTAGTGACACCAAACACACATAAGAGAACACGCAGATTTAACGTAAAGAACCCTTGCGGGAAAAAATCATGGCACAAAACGACAGATTTTCACTATGAAAATAAAAATTACAAAGAGAGAGGACTTCCCCGATTTGAACAACCTCGAATCTCACCCTTGCTACACTCTTTAATAACCCTAGAACCCTTTTAAAACCCTTAGAATCCCTTAGAATAATATCTCTTAATCCCGTTTACATCCATATATATAGTTTTAGGAAGAATCCGAAACAAAATCGGAAAGAATCATAAACGAAATCGAAAACAAATCCCGCCCTTTCACAGTTGTGCGAAAAATTTGTGTAGAATCCAACAGAGTCTGCAAAGGAAGGATAGAATCTCTTCCTTAACTGTTAGAGAGAGAGAGAGAGAGAGAGAGAGAGAGAGAGAGAGAGAGAGAGAGAGAGAGAGAGAGAGAGAGAGAGAGAGCCAGTTTCATCATTTATTATGAATAAGAGAGGTAATGGCACTTTCATCATTTATGAAAAAAATCTTTATCAAATCTAGTGACCGTTAGTAAAATCAAATGAAAAGTAGCTGAACAAAACTTACTCCACTTAATGAAAATATATTAAAGAAAGCACCTTAATGTAAAATTTATAAAAATCAGGTAGTATTTTATAAAATTACTTTAAATAAATTGAATTAGTTTAATTATATATTGGTGCATCTTGCACCAAGCACTTTATTGTGAGCTACCACGGAAATGGGACCTGTTGCACCATAATCTATGATCCGGACCGATCAATGTGTGGGTCTGAACTTGGGATGAGCAGTGCTAGAAGTTCTCACCGATTAAATAATATGATGTGGCTTAAATTGGGGCAGTTGAAAATTGATGCATTTTTTTTTGGAGTTTCCTAATTTAAAAGTGGATGTGTTCCAAGGTTAACCTAACCTGCCGGCACCTAATATACTCAATGTGATGTGCTGTACTCCAATTGGACACGTGGCACAGCAACCCATCATCCGGACTGTTTATTGGGTGGGCCCACGGTGGATCAGTCAAGATAGAAAAGATATTGTAAATTGGGCATTCTTTAAGAAATCAGAGCAGCCATCATTGAAAAGGAAAATGTCCACCAATTGGAAGGCTATGATTGTTCAATCCATGAAATATGCAGATATCTACTCTGTTGAGAAGTGGAGCCACATCTCGGGCCGCCCACTACCAGTCGAGGTTGTGCGGATTTCGTGTCGCAAGTCCTTTCGCAACTGGGATACAGAAATGAGTTTCGCGGATTTCGTGTCGCAAGTTCTTTCACAACTGGGATGTGGAAAGGAGTTTCGCGGATTTCGTGTCGCAAGTCCTTTCGCAACTGGGATGCGAAAGGGAAGTTGTCAAAACTATAAATTGGGGTCCCTAGGGCTATTCCAGGGTTAAGGTGAATATTGGAAAATATTTCTAACATGTGGGCAATGGATTTTCTCTGTACTTCCAAGGGAGAAGTTAGTATATTGCCTTGTAATCTTCGTTTTTCATAGTGGAAGTTTGCATCCGTGGTTTTTTTACCCTAGATTGGGGTTTTTCCACGTGTATCTTGACTTGTGGTTTATTTTGAATTGATTTGATCTGTTTCTAGTTTATATTTCTTCTTGTTTATCGTTTGTGGGTGAGGCCTGAGATTGGATCTAGGCTCATTGCGTTGTTGGCGTGCTGCGCAACAACTGGTATTAGAGCAATTGGTTTAGTTCTATTGGGAGCGATGACAGAAGATGAGAAAACTAGAATTGAGAAGTTTGATGGTTCAAACTTTGCCTTCTAAAAGATGCAGATGGAAGATTATCTGTATCAGAAGGACCTCTATATTCCTCTAGGAGGAAAAGAGAAGAAACCAGAGAAGATGACAGATGATGAATGATTTTTACTGGATATGAAGGCTTTAGGAACGATCCGACTCTCTTTGTCTAAAAGCGTCGCCTTCAATATATCCAAGGTAAAAATGAAAAAAAAGAATTAATGGAAGCCCTAGTCACCATGTATGAAAAACCCTCAGCATCGAACAAGGTTCATCTTATGAAACAACTATTCAACATGAAGATGTCAGATAGTGGGAGCGTGACTGAACATCTAAACGAGTTCAATACAGTTACAAGCTAGTTGGAATCCGTTGACATTGTTTTTTAGGATGAGGTCAGAGCGTTATTGATCTTATCCAGTTTGCCAGACAGATGGGATGGTTTGATGATTGCTGTGAGCAATTCTTCAGGGTTGACAAAGCTGAAATTTGATGATGTGGCCGGTCTAATTCTCAGCGAAAAATCTAGAAGAAAGGCATCAGGAGTTTCAGGAGATTCAGGGAATGCTCTAAACGTTGAAGGAAGAGGAAGATCGCTGAACAAAGGAGGCAATAAACACGGGCGTTCTAAGTCGAGGAAGAAGTCCAAAGGACCGAAAGACAAAGACGGGTGTTGGCATTGTGACAAGAAGGGGCACATGAAACATGATTGTAGGACGCTTAAGAAACAAGAAGAAAGCTCTCATTGTGGGAAGGATTCAGTGAATCTATCTGAGGAGAGTGACACAGAGGCGTTGATCTTGTCTCTTGATGCAAGGAATGAGTCTTGGGTTATAGACTCAGGTGCTTCGTTTCATGCCACTTCATGCAAGGGAGTTCTGCGTAATTATGTGTCAGGTGACTTTGGGAGAGTATACCTGGGTGATGATGAGCCGTGCAGTATTGTTGGAAAGGGAGATGTTCAGATAAGTCAAAAAGACGGAACAACTTTGAAATTGAAGGATGTCAGACATGTACCGAGTTTGAAACGTAACTTGATTTCAGTGGGGCAGTTGGCCGATACCGGTTATGTGACGACATTCACCAGTGAAATTGAAGATCACAAAAGGTGTTGGCGTGCTGCGCATCAACTGGAGTGAATGGGAAGTTATGACATCAGAGGTTGGGACATATGGGTGAAAATGGAATGAAAATGCTATTGTCAAAAGGGAAGCTACCAGGGCTGAAGTATATTGACTTGGAATTCTGCGAGGACTGCGTGTATGGTAAGCAGAAGAGGGTAAGTTTCAAGAAGACAGAATGTGCTCCAAAGACGCATCTGTTGGAGCTTGTACACATTGATGTGTGGGGACCGGCATAGGTATCATCTCTCGGTGGCTCACGTTATTTTGTTTCCTTTATTGATGATGCTAGTAAAAAACTGTGGGTCTATTTCTTAAAGCATAAATCTGATGTATTTGATGTATTTAAGAAGTGAAAAGTCATGGTAGAAAATGAGACAGGTAAAATAGTAAAGTGTCTCAGATCTGATAATGGGGGAGAGTATTATGATAAGAGGTTTGAGGAGTATTGTGCAGAAAATGGAATCAAACATCAGAAAATGATTTTAGGGACACCACAGCAGAATGGTGTGGCTGAGCGCATTAACAGGACCATCCTTGAGCGCGCCAGGAGCATGAGGTTACATGCAGGGTTGCCCAAGACTTTTTGGACGGATGCTGTAAATACTGTCGCATATCTCATCAATAGAAGTCCCTCAACACCATTGGATGGTGGGCTACCAGAAGAAATGTGGACTGGAAAAGAAGTGAACCTAGCACATCTCAGAGTGTTCGGTTGCACTTCATACGTTCACATTAATGCAGAGCACAGAAACAAGCTGGATGCGAAGTCCAGGAGGTGCACGTTTATAGGCTATGGGCAGCATGATTTTGGCTATAGGTTTTGGAATGCAGAAAACAGAAAAATCATCAGAAGCAAGGACGTAGTCTTCAATGAAAAAGTGATGCATAAGGACAGTGTGCATGAAAATAAGGCTGAGGAGAAAGAATTTGTAGAGTTAGAAGAGTTACCGGACACGGGTGTTACAGCACCACAGGATGATCATGCACAGGAGCATTATGAGGCAGGGCTACAGACACCGGTATTAAGGAGGTCCACTCGGGAGAGGAGACCCATGATCCGATATTCACCCTCCTTATATTATCTACTACTGACAGATAATGGTGGACCAGAGTGTTTTGAAGAGGCATTATAGTCAAATACACGGGTTAAGTGGGAGCAGGTCATGGATAAGGAGATGGACTCTCTTGAGTCTAATCGTACATGGGAGCTAGTCACTCTACCAAAGGGTAAGAAAGCTCTTCAGAATAAGTGAGTTTACAGACTGAAGGAGGAGCTATTCACCCTCCTTATATTATCTACTACTGACAGATAATGGTGGACCAGAGTGTTTTGAAGAGGCATTATAGTCAAATACACGGGTTAAGTGGGAGCAGGCCATGGATAAGGAGATGGACTCTCTTGAGTCTAATCGTACATGGGAGCTAGTCACTCTACCAAAGGGTAAGAAAGCTCTTCAGAATAAGTGAGTTTACAGACTGAAGGAGGAGCACGATGGTTCGAAATGGTACAAGGCCAGATTGGTTGTGAAAGGGTTTCAATGAAAGACAAGTATCGATTTCACTGAAATATTTTCACCAGTAGTGAAAATGTCTACGATTCTTATGGTCTTAAGTATAGTGGCTATAGAGGACTTACATCTAGAGCAGCTAGATGTTAAGACAACCTTTCTTCATGAGGACCTTGAAGAAGAGATATATATGCATCAGCCGATAGGATACGTGACACTAGGAAAGGAGAACAAGGTGTGCAGACTGAAGAAGAGTTTATATGGCCTGAAGCAGGCCCCGATGCAGTGGTACAAGAAGTTCGACAGTTTCATGTCGGGAAACGGTTTTAGGAGATGTCATGCAGACCACTGTTGTTATTTGAAGAAGTTTGATACGTCATACATCATCATTCTTCTGTACGTTGATGATATGCTTGTGGTCGGTTTAAGCATAAAGGACATCTTATATCTCAAAAGACAACTGTCTAGAGAATTTGCCATGAAGGATTTAGGAGCTGCAAAATAAATCCTAGGCATGAGGATAAAGCGTGACAGAGAAAACAAGAAATTGGTGTTGTCACAGGCAGAGTACATAGCCAAGGTACTTGATCAATTCAATATGGGAGGTGCTAAGCCGGTTAACACTCCATTAGCCAACCACTTCAAGCTATCTAAGGAGCATGGGGCAAAGACGCAGGAGGAACAGGATTACATGGCTAAAGTCCCATACGCGTCAGCTATAGGGAGTCTCATGTATGCTATGGTGAGCACGAGGCCAGACATTGCTCAAACAGTGAGAGTTTTATACTATTTCTTACCTAATGCGACGGTATGTAATCTTGAGGGGAGTTCACACTGAGTTGGCCACTCATCCATCAAATATATAACCGTACAGGTAGCACAGGTGGCCCTGATGATGTTCACATTCATATTGGTGAGGAGCAGGTTATGGTCAACAAGGGTGCCTGATTATATTTGCGAAGGGCTGCTACAGGATTTTACAGCTCAAGATTGTTGCAAATTTACTTTGTTTCTCATGTAATGTTATTTCATTTTGTATTCGTAAGAATGGAGACATTGGTTTGTATAAGTCATTATGGGCGCTCTCTTATATATTCCAAATGATAATGAAAATTTTCTTTATGCTTACTTGTCTATTCTACGCTCATCTGTTTGCTCTGATAAAAGAAGAATAAAAAATATTTGACCATCCTTTAAGGTTAACACTTGGGTTTTTGGGAAACGGGTCGTGTACTCGGGTCCTGAAAAGTTGGGGCGTTACAGGATTGTAAAGGTTGACACTCCAATTTGTATTCCTTCAAGGGATTTATCGATATTGGACGAATAGCTTCCATTGAGATTAATCACAAATAGGTTGATATAGCAAAGAAAGGTCAAAAGGTGGCCATAAAGATTGCTAGTACCAACGTCGAAGAACAACAAAAGATGTATGGCAGGCATTTTGAGATTGATGATGAGCTTGTTAGCCACATCTCGAGGAAATCTATTGACACACTTAAATCAAATTATCGGGACGACTTGTCTATTGAAGAGTGGAAGTTGGTAGTGAAACTGAAGACTCTCTTCAAGATACAGTAAGCTAGAAAAGAAAAGAAAAAGAAAAAAGAAAAAAACAAGAAAAAGAAAAGAAAAAAGCAGAAAGTAGAGTGAAGAATAATTACAATCTGAAGTATTGATGAATAGGACTTGCACAAGAAACAATCTAAAGTATCTTTATTTTTAGTATTTGCCCTAATTTTCCTATTATTGTAATTAAAAATCTAAAAGTTACCCTACACACTATGTAGCCTATGCCACTCACTACACACTACAAGCATGCAGACTTGGGAATAAATGTGCATGCCTATGTACATATGTATGAAAATACAAATAACCCTGACATTTCTTCATTTGATGATGTAAACAGTTTACACCACAGATAGAGGGTTTATTAATCTAGAATGAATTGCTTACTAGGTTTGCTCCTAGTATAGCTGTACTTCTGCATAATGATTGGCTACATTTGGTGAACCAACCAAACCTTGGTATATTTGTACATCCCATCTAGCCTATATGGTGCATATACAAATTTGAAGGAATTAGATCTCTACTTTGTCTGAATAGGAATCAAGTATTAAAATTTGAATGCATATCTACACATTAAAGCTAGCAAAACACAGGATGCATATAAACAAAAAAGGAACCATAGAGATAGAATTAGTGTCTTAGATAGAAAAATATTGCCATGAATTTATTTATGTTTATTTGTTTTAATATATGACAACAACTTTTTTTAAAAGAGACATCAAAAAAATAAAATCAAGAAAGAGGCTATGAGGAACAAGTACAGAGGCTAGCAATTTAATATGCACAATGCAATATAAGTGCAAAGTATAAATTTCCATTTTGAACATTCTTTTAAACTAAATAAATATATTACCCAAACAGCCAAGGTTCTCTCCTTCTAGTGTCATGATGGGCATGGCCTCTGAAGAAAGGATAGTAAGCACGTAGCTGATACCAGTGAACTAACAATTCAGGCTCAGGGTTGCCAAAAAATCCACCAACATCAGCACCTGTATAAAATACATCCATCAAAATAATTTACCTAAAAAAAGGAGAATGACGATCAAATAGAAACACCTTGAGCCAATCAAATCATGAGCTCTACTCACTAGAGAATGACATCCCAGTAAGGCCAAGAGTCAAGACTCAAGATCATTGGAACTGAGACTCTAAGCCAAGTTTCTACCATTTGATTAGTTTCTACCATAAACTGGATATTTTAGTAACCAATAAAACAAAAACAGATATTTTAGTTTACCTATTGGTCTGACTGGAAATAAATAGCCCCAAATAGAACCATCTATTCTGTCCCCTTACCTACTGCAGTTTGGTACTACCAAATTAGATAGTTTTGTGGAACTGGAGCTGTGTTATGGACCTGTTTCTGTATTCTGCTCGCTTTCTAATATTATATTCTGATTATCCATTTTTTTTTAAAAAAAAATTTACTTCTTTCAATATGCATATTCGCACATATACAAATGAATGTATGTGTGTGGTTCAACACAACATTAGCATCTTAAGTGTCCATATTTAGGATTGTATGTGTTGTTAAGATCCCTTTGCCAAGTAAATTTTGTTGTCAAGAGACAAAGAACTGAAGAATAGAAGTTTAAAACCTTATATACATCAATGCACTCTGGTGCATAAAATACTGTTATTTATTTGATTAACAGCCCAGAAACAGTTTCATTTGACAATAACTCATGTTTCTGTAATCATGGATTTTGAAACTCAAGCATCACTTTCTCCATACATAAAACTTGTCCCTTGCTCATGAAAAGAAGTTCAAACAGGATTTCCATCCAAGAAAGATTTACATAACTTGCCTAAGAGTGCCACATAAAACATAAGCTAGCAATGATATAATCAAAACTAGAACTACTGTATGGATATACCAAATAGCAAGTGAAAACAGATAGGCATTTGCTTCAGTATTGATTTGGGGAAGGCAACTAAATGTCAATGTGCACAACAGTAACACTGTCCATGTCTTGATTTTCAGCCCAAATCAAGGGTTGATTTATCCCACTTTGGATTTGGAAGGAAATCAAACACCCAAATAAAAAGTCCTAGTTGTGAACTTCTTTCTCCCTGGTGTTATTTGAGAAAGATGCAGACCAAATTGCTCATGCATCGAATCTATTTAGACAATAACAAACCCTGGCTGCAAGTACCACATTTGTATCTACCATGTTCATGAAGCTATCATTCGAAAACCGAATCTCATACTAAAAAAAACTAAAGAAACAATTTTCACAATACCATGAGATAAAAGTACAAGAATAAATAGACAAGGAAATTTTCTTATGCAAATACTTGTTGTGATGTAACTATCCAAGTTACCATCTTATAAGTATTCTGACGCATAAATGCATGTGCAAACATAGAACAGGTGAGGAATATCGCCAAGCTTACTCGATTGTTGTAGTCTTGAACTTCGAGGCACTGCTGTAAAAACCATGAACTTCCTCTGGAGCTAAAAAGCTTGCCAAGCAAGATTCTAGGGGCACCCTTGGTTGTATGTTTTCATCAGAAGCTCTGCTAGAATTCAGAGGCTCTACTTATCAAGACAGTGCAAACAGAGAATGACAAAAACACAATGTCTAATCAATGCTTCTATTACTTACACTTCCTTTCCCTCCAAAGCCTTTTCTGATTTTAACTTTTGAAAGGCTTTTAGCTATTTTAAATTCTCAAATTACAAGATTATCAGAAAAAATAGTCAAGGTAAATTACCAAAGAAAAAGAAAATAAAAAAGGAAAAAAGAAAAGATGAGAAAAGTTGTACAAATGGAGGTAAACATGGATTCTGTGTTAGAACGAAAAATAGAGAGAAGTTGTACAAATGGAAAGCAACTGACATGCAATGATTCTCTTCTTGCAATTGAACTACCCACCCCTTTTGCTATTATCGAACATGTCCGTGAATGTGGTAGCATGTAAACAGGGGCCTGCAATAAAGAAACAACATCCATCATTACATGGCCATACTGCACTTGGGTTGTAATTCTTACAAGCTCATAAAACTGGGAACTATCAATGCCTGAACTGCTGAGAGGGATAACCAATTTATATCTTATTAACCAGAACCATAGTAAAGTCACAAACCCAACCAAAACTGCCTGAACAGCTGAGAGTGATAGCCAATTTATATCTTATTAATCAGAACTAAAGTTACAAGTCACAAACTCAACCAAGACTTTGAAATATTCACAATTATTCTTGCATATAAATAATTTCGAATTGCAGAAGAGTCCCACAAATGAGAAAAAGAAAAAGCCTTCCTGCACAAATTGCTACTTACCTTCCTTAATTATTAGAAAGACTTTCTTAAAAAGAAAGGATTTACACCCTATGTTTTTAATGCAGGCACCTTTTTTCTACTTTTGGTATTAGAAAGGTACAAAAAGTATAAAATGATCTCAATCAAATCCAAAGGAGAAGACCTCATAGTTAAGAAAATTTCCACAGGAGAAGGAAACTAAGAAATTACATTTGGGATGGCAGCATTCCCTTCCATAAGTATAGCTCCTCGAACAGATGGCACTCTAGAAGGCTTAGTTAGGCTTGAACCCAGATACCAAGTGAAAGCTTCACATTAACAATTCCTTCATGTTTTTGCTTTTTCAAAGAAAGTTGGAGCACACACCACCTGTCATTGTATCTATAAAGCTGAAATAAACACTTAAGCTTGGGAGCACAGGAACCTATAGTAGAACATGCTCTATACGATGTAATGTAAGGACATGACGAAAAAACCAGGCTCTCCAACAAAAGAACAGGGCAAGCATAAGGAAAGTATGAAACCCCCTGCTCTTGGAAATACACTAGCATGGAGCTATGAAGTAAAACTGACAGTAACACACGACCAACACATGACAAAAGCAACAGGTGTCCACGTTTACAATTTCCTACAAACAGGAAAAATTGTAAAATTATGTCATCATAAAAAGCCACCTAAAGAATCTATTAATAAACCCTCGACTCTATTAGCATGAATGGGCGGAACATGCAAAATTCAAATCAGAGTCAATCAATTGCCATCAGCAACATAGGAAAGAAAATCAAGTGGAGAGATTGATCGTTTGGTCCCAAAAAATGTAAGAAACAATCATATGAATTCAATTAACAAAATTTAGGGAAATCTCAATCAAATGACTAATTTATTTTTAAATAAAAAAATGAGAAGACAAAAGAAGGGAAACGAGAATTACTTGTGGAATCAAGGGGAGGAGAAGGACAGTGAGCTGAGAACTTCAAGGAGAGGAGGAAGCGTCTGCTTTAACAAGATCGTGGAATGAGATCCAGATCTGTCTTTTTACTCTCTCAGCTCACGAGAGGAGAAAGTCCTGCAAAATACACAAGAAATTCACAGATGAAAAATGGAAAAAGAAAAAGCATCTTCTCACTTGCATTTTCTGAAATCCAAACCCTAGTTCTAGATCTAGTAAATCCCTACCATAACGAGTTAAAAAACCTTGCAAAGTGCAGAAAATATATCCAAAAGCAGATCTAGATACCTAATGGGTTATCAGGTTGCTGCAGCTGGAGAGATCCGAAAGCAGCCGTGAGAGAGAAAGAGGAGAGAGAGAGAAGGAGAGGCGCGGGCGCCAGAATGCTCAGTTTGGGTTTTGGGAGAGGGGCGGGCGCACGAGGGAGATGTGAGGGATTTGGGTTGGGAGATGGGCGCGCGCAAGACTCTATTGGGGGGAGGCGGGTGACGGACGACACTTGTATATGCGTAGCTTTAGGTCTTGTGGGGCCCATCGTGATGTATGTTACGTATCTACTCATTTTAAGGGTTGATCCAAAAAAATGAGTCAGATCGAAGCTGTAGCAGACCACAAAAATATTAACGATACAAATTTATTTTTTATTATTTCTTATGGTGTGGTCCACTTAGACCTTAAATCTACCTACTTTTTGGGCTCATCCAATGAAATTATATATCAAAATTTATGGACGGCTTAGATAAAACACATATATTCCAATGGGCCCTATGGAGCCCCTCAAACACCACCAACCTCTAATAAGATCAGGGTGGAAGGCAAGTTTTAAATACAGATTAAGGAGGTTTTAGCTACGGATTAAATCTGGAGTAAACTAGCTACGGTTTATATTCGTAGCCAAAAGCTTCCATACTCCGTAGCCTTTGCTCGATTTTTTGGTAGTGGAGCCAAGGTCAAGCAGAGTGGAGCTCGAATTGGCTTAGCTCGAAGCTCGAAGCTCGATTCCAAGCTTGGTTCACTTGAGCTCAACTCGGCTCGAATATATATATATATATATATATATATATATATATATATATATATATATATAATAACCACCCTAAAGGCCCTACCTATCAATTTCTTTACTTTATCCCTTTATAAACCCTACCTGTCGCGCTTGCCCGAGCTCCTCTCTCTCTCTCTCTCTCTCTCTCTCTCTCTCTCTCTCTCTCTCTCCCCTTTCTCCCCACTCAATCCCCGCCACACCTGCTTAACTCAACGTTTCAGCCGTATGGCTCACACCCACTAGACTCTCTCTCTATATTAACAACAAGGTATCTCTACATCTAATCTTTATTTTTATTTTTTTAATTTATATAATTGTTTGACAATAAGAAAATTCTAAAATTCAAAATTAAAATTTAAAGTTTTGATTTAAAAATTGAAAGGTTTGGGGGTCAGGCTGGGGCTGGGTTGGGTCGGCTTTTCAGTTAACTTACCTTTTTAGTTTTCAAAATGAAAAAAAAAAAAAAGACAGCTCAACTCAAGCTCGCCTCAACTCTACACAGCTTGCTCGGCTCAAATAGTCAAGCCGAGCTAAGCTAGTGTTTTGAGCTCAAAGTTTGAGCCAATCCAAACTTGAGCTGAAGTAGTCATGGGAACGAGCCGAGCCGAGCAGGGCAAAGCTTGACTTGACTCAACTCGTTGTACAACTCTACATATAACTAAGATCTTGGCCCTTACATGTCCTCATATCTATAAATTAATCAACTTTCTATGATCATCAAGTCTTATAATAGTCCAGGCAAATGGGTCTCAGACTAATGACTTGATCTTGATCTACCAATACAGATGTCCATTGGGTTCAATAAGATCTTATATCTAGGGAGTAGGGCAAAGGCATACCAAACACCAAGTCGGCTCTTGATGAAAACTATCCATCATTGCTTTAATCAATCCCCTCACACATGATAACCATTCCTTTAATCCCGTGATAACCACAGATCTATCTTAGAATCTCCGATGGTTGTGATATAATAGGATATTGAGATCTATGGACCACAACGCTTCCTTGTTCAACGACTATTGAATCCAATCTCTTGTTCTCAAAGCAAAGCAATTACTCCTTTACCTTTTACACACACACACACAAACACCACGCACATTGCTAGTGGATTGGGCTCATATTAGTTTTCCAAGAGGCGACTTCAATAGTTTTAAGTTTAATAACATGGTTTTAAGGTTCAATCAAGTCTTCCGATTCCACTCAAACTCAGTCGAACCCTACCTGTCTCGGTACTTTAGGCGCAAATAGGTTGGCTAATTTACCCACTAAGGCTGCTTTGGGCATAAATAAGGCTGCAAGTTTCAATCTAATTAATAATAGTAGTTTAGGAAGAGAAAGTGTTAAGGCTAAGCATGTCCTGTCTAGATGGATGACAAATCCCAGATGACTTATTTGGTGGACGCCTAAACATGGCTACATCTTATTTTAGTTAGGTTGTGTTTGGTTGCACCAAATTTCATGAAATATCATGAAATTTTGCACCGATTGAGACTGATATAACTCATGAAATATGATGGTATTTGGTGCAACAAAATGACTTTAATCATAATTAATTATGTATAGGAGATTATGATGGATGGTTATCAAGAATATTTTTAATTCTTATCCGAAAGAAACACTGCACCAAATGACTTTAATCATAATTAATTATGTATAGGAGATTATGATGGATGGTTATCAAGATTATTTTTAATTCTTGTCCGAAAGAAACACATTCTCTGATGCATGATTACTATTGCTAAAATGATCAGATGAAGTCATTTTTAACCCTGTCTACCAAAAATGACTTAAATTTCTGTAACTTTCATTAAAAAGAATATGATTTTAAAAAAAGTGCACATTTTGGTTTAGCTAGGGTGTGTTTGGTTGCACCAAATATCATGGAATATCACGATTAATCAGTCTAATTTGGAAAAAAAAATAAAAAATCATGACATTTTATGAAATTTGGTACAACCAAAAATACTCTTATCCAAAGCATTTCTAGCTAGCGAAAGAGAAAAGATAAAGTAGGAACACAAATGGGTTAGGTCAACCTGATGGGTTATTGGACCCCACTTAATAATAAATAGGTCCTACTATAAGTTGGACGGTCCAAAATACTGCCTTGGTTACTGAAAAGCTTAGGTTTGAAAGACACAACCACCCTCAATCCAACTTTTACGTGGGGCTGAGAAAAGTACGTCGCAACCAAACATGACTTGAATAAATCTCAAAACCTACCTTTGAAATTCGTCCAATTAATGTAATTAAGGCAATTGACTAAAATGCAAAACCTACAAAGAAAATGTGGAATTAGAAATTAGAGACACCCAACTTAAATCTAGGGTATAAGCAGGAACATAACGAAAGTTGTCTAGGGACCCAACACCAACCACCTAGCTTTTGTCAAAGCTCTATGGGCCCTACCATGATGTGTGTTTTATCCACATTGTCCATCCATTTTTTTTTCAGCTTATTTTAAGTAATATGCCTAAAAATCAGGCATATCCAAATCACAATCACAGGTGGACCACACTATAAGAAAGATGTTGATTGAATGCACACCATTAAAAACTTCCTTGGGCTGTCATGTTTATTTGCCATCCAACCAGTTTGATGAGGTCACAAGGACATGGATGAAGGGAAAACATAAATATAAGCCTAATCCAAAACTTCCGTGGCCCTCAAAAACTTATCAATGATAAGCATTAAATCCCCCCTGGTTATGTAGTGTAGTCCACTTGGGAGTTGGATCAGCCTCATTTTTAGCCTCATGCCTTAAATGAGCTGGAAAAATGGATAGATAGTGACGATAAAACACATACATCTGGTGGGGCCTACAAAGCTTCTTTTTACACAGGCTCACCTTAGGTGGGCACTCGATCCCATGATCTCTTGAAATAAAGTCTATCTATCTTGAGGCTACAAAGCTTTGACACAAGCTAGTTAGCAAAACTGCATTCATTATGGATAGATCAGAATATTCACATCTGCACATGATTCTGAGTCAACTCGGACTGAGTCGGTCCCAACCTAGTTTAACAAAATGAATCACCTGGTCAAGTCGACTCAATCAAGATAGCCCGATTCATCCTTGAATCAGGCAAGTTCCTACTCAACTCGAGACCAGACAACTCAGTCTAAGCAGCCAACCAATACAAACCACTACCAAAAGTTACGCATTTTTTCAACCTCTTTTTTTCGCACCCTCTAAAATCCAAATGGATTGGAGAAAAACCCAATCGTGAATAGATTGAAATGGCCCACATTCAAATGAGAAATGAATGAAGGGTTGAAAATAAAAGTCCAATGAACTCAATTTCAAGCCTATCAGCACAATAATACAAATCAAGTTACTGTGTGAACTGCTCTTAAATCGTCGTGACCCCATCACTTGTAGCTCTTTCTGTGACTTTCTTTCCTGGGCTAAGCTGGCATTGAATACATGACTCTTAACTACACGACATTTACGTCCTAATCTCAATCCTAGTCCTTTTGTCACTTCCTTTTCAATGAGTAAGCTGGAATCATACGCATGGCCTAGATGTGGCCCACCAGTCCCAATCGCCGCTCGCCATGATCAATTTCAAATATTAACTCTCACGCAATCTGTTGTGGCCCACCATGATCAATGCCAACCACGTGTGATGTGATCCAGCTGTGTGGTCGATTCTTGCAAGTGTGGGCTGGATACAGATGTCTACGTTGGGGAATCTTCCACCGTTGAATGGATAAACTAAACAAAACCATGTTGATTATTTATTAGGAATTAATGTAATCTGATGTGTAGTCCATAGATTGAAATTTAATTGATAATGTATCTATCCACCAGTTATATATCAAGACCGTCCAATTGATGTACCACTAATTAAGTGGTTGATAGATCGAATCTATGAGGTTTTACATGATGGGTTGGTTTAAGAAGTGGCGCATCATTTGGATGGAGCAGATCAATGGATGTATGTATTGATTGGTCATACTAGATGGGCTGTACACCAAGTCTCAGTAAGTTCACCCAATGGATCTTTCCATTGTCCTTGATCAAATACTAGTTTTTCCTGATTTAAGCCATTTTTCTACTATCGTCCATTTAAGATGTGGCCCACCATTGGGACGGTACAGATCAGTGAACACGTGCTTCAATTGATCGGTATAGAAGACTACACACCAAGACTTAGTGTATGTCTCAATTCAAGGCTCCTTACCGTGTGAGTCCTTCACCACAAAAAGAGAAAAAAAATAAAAATAAAAATGGAAGAATTCGGTGTTCTTTCACTATCAAAGGTGCCTCGTGGCACTGTATGATTTTTTAGACTTGGGGTGGTTGGTGGTGTAGTTTTAATGCATGGACATGGACATTTGAGTGGGCCCCACACCATGACGTTAGGTTTCAAAAGATATTGACCATTGAAATATTGGTTTCTTGTACGTTCTTCCTATGTTACTTCCTCCACGTTTAGCTGGGGTTTGCTAGTTCTACATGCGTGGGGAGCGCTGGCCTTCCACATGCAGGCACACGTGCCAACGTAGAACACGCGTGTCAGATCTGAGCTTTCTGTCAGGAGGGCTTTATTGTTTAGGTCTTCGGCCTAGAAATCAATCCATTCACACCTCACGTGGGCCAAGCATATAAAACAAGTGGACAGCTAGAATATATTGGATCAACGGCCAGTTTACTTGGTGAATTGTGGCTCAAATGATGAGTGAGACGGCCTAATTTTTGAGGCAGAGGATCTAAGCATTATTTATAATGAGATGGGAAGCTCGGATCTTGCACACGTGTTTCATATTGGCACGTGTCACTGCGTTTGGATGGGCAGGCATCAACACGCGTGTGGAATTAGCAAACCTCGTGCGTTCCTCTATGATTGATTATATCATCAAAGATCCGCGAATGAAATCTCTCCATCTCTAACCACGTCCCTTGATTTGGTTGACTGGAGACAGAAAGCTTCGATAGAAACGGCAGTCATTTGATACTCTGTCGGAGTGAAACCGTTCATACTCATGCACTCAGAAAGTATATACATGTCCTGTATCAACTCAAAACAGACCGTCCGAATCATGGAAGCTACTCTAGATAGATTATGTCTCATTGAATGACGACCCTTTTCAAGGATTTATATGATCGACGGTGGAAGATCTATTTAGTATAGTAAGGCCTTTGATTGTACTATTATGGCCCATGTTTAGATGATCTGGACCGTTGATCGGTTGACTTCAGCTGTGGATGGACAATATCTCAACAATATAAGGATGGGCGAGTTTGGCCCTTTCAATTGGTGCCCTAGATATATACTATTAAAGAAAAACGCACCAGCGGTTAAAACAAATAAAAATTAAGGAATGTCGTACTACTGGATGGTTTGGTAGAAAGGAAATCCTCCACAACACCACTTTTACGTAGCCTGTCAATCACCTTAGTTCTGTGGGGCCCACCATGGAATATGCAAAATCCACTCCGTCCATAAGGTTATATACTCTATTCCAGGCGTTGGAATAAAAATTAATCCAGATCAGCAAATGAGGTGGGCCACGCTACAGGGAACTATGGAAATGGTATGCCAACCATCGGTTTGTGTGTGGGGCCACCATGGTGTGTATCTTTCATCAAACCTGTTAATCAGGTGTAACTCACCATGGTGAAGTGAATATACCAAAATCATCCTTATCCAGAACTCATGCGGGCGACCATGCAAAAACTTATAGGTTTTTGGAGCAATTAATATTTTTACCACTGGTATGGCCTATGGAACTATTTATAGGTCTGATATTTTGTACGAACGGTTAAAATAAGAGTTCCCTGCTGTTTGAGGATCCTCTGCCTCAATTATAAGAGCTTGTTCAACTAATTCTTTCCATTTATTTTGTAATCAACATTTACCTGTAATTGCTACATTATACAATTGTAAATGAATATATATGAAAAGCTATTACCATTCAAAAGTGTGGTTCCAAACAGTCTCATGGTATCAGATCATACTTGGATTAGCATCCCACTAGCTCCAATGGCCTCTGATTCCTCTCTCACCCTTCTTCCCATGAACACCATGATCCACATGGTTAACTATCAAGCTTTTCTCCTCCAACTATCTCCTATAGAAAATTCAACTTCTTCCACTTCTCGAGAGTCAAGGTTTGCTGGGTCATGTGGATGACACCCTTGTGCCGCTACCTCCATTCGACTCTCCCACCTCTCAGATGCCAAATGATAAACACCTGGCGTGGAAAGCAACCGACCAATGCCTTCTTAGCCTTATCCTCTCCTCCCTCACAGAGGAAGCAATGGCTGAAAGCCATCGGCCTCTCCACATCCCGAGAGGTCCGAACCGCCTTGGAGAACACCTTCAACCACCGCTCCAAGGCCCGTGAAATTTGCCTCAAAGATGACCTCCAATTGATGAAGCGCGGCACCCGTCCAGTCACTGCATACACCCGTGCCTTCAAGGCCTTATGCGATCAGCTTCACGCAATCGCTCACCCCGTTGATAGAACCGACAACGTTCACTGGTTTCTTCGTGGCCTAGGGCCCGATTTCTCCAGTTTCTCTATTGCCCAAATGGCACAAACACCCCTCCCCTGCTACCCGAATCTTGTGTCCAAAACTGAGAGTTTTGAACTTTTTCAAAAATTTTTAGAGACTCTGGCTCCCTCAGATGCAGCATTCACTGCTACTCGAACCTCTTCTCATCGCGGGGGTGACTCTTTTCGCCACAGATGTGGCCACGCAAATGGCTCCAGCAGCGAGTCTTTCAGTCACGGACAGGGCGGTGCCAACACCACCCACAGTCGCCGTCTACCACGCTGCTAGAGTTGCCGCTTGGAAGGTCACTGCTCTTACTGCTGCTATTCCGTTGGGTTCTCATCATATGCTCATGAGCCAAAGATGGTATTTTCAAACCTCGCCACCTGGCAAATCTTGCTCTCTTGGGGTCCTCTGGTCTTCTCTTTGCTCTCCTTGTATCCACTGAGCCTAAAGAATTCAAATATGCTACTAAGAATCCTGCTTGGCTAGCCGCCATGGATGAAGAAGTTCAAGCCCTGCAAAATAATCGTACCTGGATTTTAGTCCCTCGACCTGCCAACACCAACATTGTGGGTTCCAAATGGGTGTTTCAGACCAAATACTTGTCCGATGGATCTATCGAGCGTCTCAAAGCCCGCCTTGTTGCCAAGGGCTATACATAGGTACCTGGTCTTGACTACACTGACACTTTTAGTCCTGTCATCAAGGCTACCACTGTCCGTGTTGTACTCTCTCTTGTCGTGACCAACAAATGACCTCTCCGCCAACTTGATGTCAAGAATGCATTTCTCAATGGTCATCTTACTGAACATTTATATATGGAACAGTCTCCTGGGTACATTGACCCTCGTTTCCCTAATCATATTTGTCAGTTGAAGAAAGCTCTTTATGGCTTAAAACAAGCCCCTCGTGCCTAGTTTCAGCGATTCAGCTCTTTCCTCATTCACCTTGGTTTTTATTGCAATCATGCAGACACATCACTCTTTGTCTTTCACAGGCGGTCTGACATTATTTATTTGCTTCTTTATGTTGATGACATTATTATTACAGGCAACAACTCCTCTCTTCTTGACAACTTACTTGTAAGCTCAATTTTGAGTTCGCTACTAAGGATTTAGGTTCTCTCAGTTACTTTCTTGGTCTTGAAGCTACATCCACCACTGATGGTCTTTTTATCAGTCAGCTGAAATATGCGTGGGACATTCTCACGCGAGCTCAGTTACTTGACGGCAAGCCTGTTCACACCCACATGGTTGTTTCCCAGCACCTGTCTTCTGATGGCCCTCTGCTTTCGGATCCAACTCTTTACAGATCTCTTGTTGGTGCACTCCAGTATTTGACTATCATGCGTCCCGATATTGCTCACGCTGTAAACTCTGTCAGTCAATTTCTACACTCTTCGACTGAAGACCACTTTCTTGCTGTAAAGGGCGTTCTTCGCTATATTAAGGGCACACTGCATTTTGGCCTCACTTTTCATCCATCTGCTGCTCCTGGTGCTTTAGTTACTTACTCTGATGTCGACTTGTGTAGACACTGAAAAATCGGCGTCCACGTTGTTGGCGTTGTTGCTATAAAATGTTGAGTGTTATGGTGATGCTGGGGGTGATTAAGCTGACTTATGATTGTTGGAGTCGCCACTAGCCGAATGATCTCAGAATCCCGCAGTCGGCTAGAACCACGGAATACGTAAGGTTGGAGAAATCCGAAGATTCTCCGACCTTAGATTGACTCCTGGTCTACGATACGGGATTCCGGGTAAGGGACCTCGGTTACAAAGAGGGAAGGTGTTAGGCACCCTCTCTGCCCATACAAGTGTACGGTCTCGACTTAGTGTGGTAAAATAATCTCAAAGGATGATGATGATGCTATGGTCATGAGGGGACTAGTCACACGTGAATTTCTGATGTAGCAAGATCCGAGTATTTCGGCAGGCTACAGAGCATACGTCCGACAATGCGTCTAGAGGACGGATGTGATGATGCTTATGCAAAGAGATAAGAAAAGTGGACTAGATCACTAGGAATTTCTGATGTGACAGGATCCGATGTACGGCAAGTCACAGAGCATACGTCCACTAGGGATCTAGAGGAGCAGGGGGGTTGAGAAGGGAGTAGATGTCATGATGAATGCTTGTAGGATGATAGATCTTTGGCTTGATTCTTGAGTAGGCTAAGACATGAACTGAACCATGATCATTCTGGGCCAAGCTTATGGGTTGGAAGGGGATGAGGTGAAGGCTGGGAGATGGCTGGAAAATTTGGGCTTGAAGGCTTGGGAGCTCCTTCCCTTCCTTCACTCTCTCTTCCCACTCTCTCTCTCTTTCTTTCTCTCTCTCTTTCTTTCTCTCACTCTTTCTCTCTCACTCTCTCCCTCTCTCAATCTCATCCATGTCTCACTCTCATCCATGTGTGTTGAAAATGAAAGGGGAGAGGGCTATTTATAGCCCTTTCCAATGGTTGTTTGGTAAATAGAGGATAAGGGGAGGGCAAATGCTGATGTGGCATATGGTGATTGGTGGAGAGGAGAGAGATGCCACATGGCATGCTCCCATTGGCTAAATTGCTGGTAAAACGGTAAATAGTGAGGATGGAGAGGGTAAATGTATAGGAAAGTTGACTTTGGACGCTGGACAGCTGTCCCTGCTCAGACCGCACGCGGCGGAACTCCGATCACCGCCGGCGATAATCCGGCAACCGCCGGCGGTAGTCGGACTACCGCCCGGACCTGGTTGAGTCTGGAACTCATGTGACTGGCTTCGTGCACATTTTCTGGGAAGAAGTGGTAATTGGACTACCGCCGGCGGTAATCCGATTACCACCTTGGTACGGTTTTCCTCAAAATTCGTCTGGTGAGTTCTTTTTTGGGTCCTTAGAGTGAAACAAAGTTCCTTTTGGACATTTGGCTCTAACTGGCTTGAAGTCGGCTCGATGGTTACCCGAAAATGATTCGAGAAATAGGTCGATTTTGGACATGGTCTGGATTGAATGATGATTCCTGATGGCTTAGATTAGGATTGGGGTTAGGTTTAGGATATGATCGTGGTTCTCGGATTGTCTTAACAAAATCAAGGTTAGCCGGGGTGGGGTGTCTACAACTTGGCAGGATGTCCTGACACTCGTCGCTCTACCTCTGGTTATTCTATTTACCTTGGCAACAATTTGATTTCCTGGAGTGCCAAGAATCAACCTACTGTTTCTCGTTCCAGCTGTGAGTCTGAGTATTGTGCCCTTACTCTCACTGCCGCCGAAATTCTTTGGCTCACACATCTCCTTCGTGATCTCAAAGTTTCTCTTTCACAGCGACCTCTTCTATTATGTGACAATAAAAGTGCCATTTTTTTGAGCTCCAACCCTGTTTCTCACAAGCGGGCCAAGCATGTTGAGTTAGACTACCACTTTCTTCGCGAACTTGTTGTCGCTGGCAAATTTTACACATAGTATGTGCCATCTCACTTACAGGTTGCCGATATCTTCACCAAAAGTGTGCCTAGGCCTCTCTTTCAATTTTTTCGATCCAAGCTCCACGTCTGTTCAAATCTGACGCTCAGCTTGCGGGGAGGGGGGGGGGGGGATCCTCTACCTTAATCTAAGGCTTCCATATGTGCATCCATTGACCCTCAATTATAGGAGCTTGTTTAGCTAATTCTTTCCATTTATTTTGTAATCAACATTTATGTGTAATTACTACATTATACAATCTGTAAATGAATATATATGAAAAGCTCTCACCACTCAAAAGTGTGGTAGTTTTCCAAACATTCTCATGGTATCAGAGCATTCCAGGATTAGCATTCCATGATCCTCAATGGCCTCTGATTCCTCTCCCACCCTTCTTCCCTTTAACACCATGATCCACATGGTTACCATCAAGTTCTCCTCCTCTAACTATCTCCTATGGAAGAGCCAACTTCTTCCACTTCTCAAGAGCCAAGGTTTGTTGGGTCATGTGGATGACACCCTTGTGCCGCCACCTACATTCGACCCTCCCACCTCTTAAACGCCAAATGACAAACACCTAGCGTGGAAAGCAACCAACCAGCGCCTCCTTAGCCTTATCCTCTCCTCCCTCACAGAGGAAGCAATGGTTGAAGACGTCGGCCTCTCCACATCCCGCGAGGTCTGGACAGCCCTGGAGAACACCTTCAGCCACTGCTCCAAGGCCCGTGAAATTCGCCTCAAAGATGACCTCCAATTGATGAAGCGCGACACCCGTCTAGTCACTGCATACACTCGTGCCTTCAAGGCCTTATGAAATCAGCTTCACGCAATCGGTCGCCCCATTGATGGAACCGACAAAGTTCACTGGTTACTTCGTGGCCTAGGGCCCGATTTCTCCAATTTCTCGACTGCCTAAATGGCACAAACACCCCTCCCCTGCTTCCCGGATCTTGTGTCCAAAGCTGAGAGTTTTGAACTTTTTCAAAACTCTTTAGGGCCTGTTTGGCCGGGCAGATCCCATGGCATTAGGAGGGATGGGATCAATTTTAAAGTAATGATGATGGTGTCAGTGGATTGTCTTAAGATCCATGAGATCGCTTATATACCGGACAAGTTTGGCACGCCGTGCATATCCTGGGATTTTACCTTCCAATCCATCCAACCAAGGGATAGGATCAATTTTAAGGTAATGATGATGATGTCAGTGGATTGTCTTAAGATCCATGGGATTGCTCATATCCCGGGACAAGTTCACCGGATCTATTTGGCTCGTCATGCCTATCCCAGGATATTGTCGATCCCATCCCTCCTAATACCATGGGATCTGCCTGGCCAAACAGGCCCTTAGAGACTTCTGTGCCCTCAGATGCAGCGTTCACTGCTATCCGGACCTCTTCTCATCGCGGGGGTGACTCTTCTCGCCACAGACATGGCCACGAAAATTGCTCCAGCAACAAGTCTTTCAGTCATGAACAGGGCCGTGCCAACACCACCCACAGTCGCCGTCTACCACGCTGCCAAATTTGCCGCTTAGAAGGTCACTGCTCCTGCTGCTGCTATTCCGTTGGGTTCTCATCATATGGTCACATGAGTCAAAGATGGTATTTTCAAACCTCGCCATCCTTCGAATCTTGCTCTCTTGGGGTCCTTTGGTCTTCTCTCTGCTCTCCTTGCATCTACTGAGCCTAAAAGATTCAAATATGTTGCTAGGAATGCTACTTGGCTAGCCGCAATGGATGAATAAGTTCAAGCCCTGCAAAATAATCGTACCTGGATTTTGGTCCCTCGACCTGCCAATACCAACATTGTGGGTCCAAATGGGTGTTTTGGACCAAATACTTGCCCGATGGATCTATCGAGCATCTCAAAGCCGCCTTGTTGCCAAGGGTTATACATAGGTACCTGGTCTTGACTACACTGACACTTTTAGCCCTATCATCAAGGCTACCATTGTCCGTGTTGTACTCTCTCTTGTGACTAACAAATGGCATCTCCGCCAACTTGATGTCAAGAATGCGTTTCTCAATGATCATCTTACTGAATATGTCTATATGGAACAGCCTCCTGGGTACATTGACCCTCGCTTCCCTAATCATGTTTGTCAGTTGAAGAAAGCTCTTTATGGCTTAAAACAAGCCCCTCGTACCTGGTTTCAGCGATTCAGCTCTTTCCTCATTCACCTTGGTTTTTATTGCAGTCGTGCAGACACATCACTCTGTCTTTCACAAGCAGTCTAACATTATTTATTTGCTTCTTTATGTTGACGACATCATTATTATAGCCAACAACTCCTCTCTTCTTGACAACTTTACTTGTAAGTTCAATTCTGAGTTCGCTACTAAAGATTTAAGTTCTCTCAGTTACTTTCTTGGTCTTGAAGCTACACCCACCACTGATGGTCTTTTTATCAGTCAGCTAAAATATGCGCGGGACATTCTCACGCGAGCTTAGTTACTTGACAGCAAGCCTGTTCACACCCCCATGGTTGTTTCCCAGCACCTGTCTTCTGATGGTCCTCTGTTTTCGGATCCCACTCTTTACAGATCTCTTGTTGGTGCACTCCAGTATTTGACTATCATGCGTCCCGATATTGCTCACGCTGTAAACTCTGTCAGTCAATTTCTACACTCTCCGACTGAAGACCACTTTCTTGCTGTAAAGCGCGTTCTTCGCTATATTAAGGGCACACTGCATTTTGGCCTCACTTTTCATCCATTTGCTGCTCCTGGTGCTTTAGTTACTTACTCTGATGTCGACTTGGCAGGATGTCCTGACACTCGTCGCTCTATCTCTGGTTATTCTATTTACCTTGGTGACAATTTAATTTCTTGGAGTGCTAAGAAGCAACCTACTGTTTCTCGTTCCAGCTGTGAGTCTGAGTATCGTGCACTTGTTCTCACTGTCGCCGAAATTCTTTGGTTCACACATCTCCTTCATGACCTCAAAATTTCCCTTTCACAGCGACCTCTTCTATTATGTGACAACAAAAGTGCCATTTTTTTAAGCGTCAACCCTATTTCTTACAAGCGGGCCAAGCATGTTGAGTTAGACTACCACTTTCTTCGTGAACTTGTTGTGCTGGCAAACTTCGCACACAGTATGTGCCCTCTCACTTACAGGTTTCCGATATTTTCACCAAAAGTGTGTCTAGGCCTCTCTTTCAATTTTCCGATCCGAGCTCCATGTCTGTTCAAATCCAATGCTTTGCTTGCGGGGTAGTGTGAGGATCCTCTGGCTTAATTTAAGGCCTTCCATATGTGCTTCCATTAACCCTCAATTATAGGAGCTTGTTTAGCTAATTCTTTCCATTTATTTTATAATCAACATTTATGTGTAATTACTACATTATACCATCTGTAAATGAATATATATGAAAAGCTTTCACCATTCAAAAGTATAGTGATTTTCCAATCATTCTCATTCCCCACCTGATGGACGGAATAGATTTACATATACAACATGTTGCACCCACAGGGCTTCGGGTCTTTTATGCTCTCACTAAACTGGGAGTGAATTGGGTCCCTGGGGCCACCTGTATATCCACGCCGTCCTTCCATTTTTCCAGCCCATTTTAGAAAAAAGTTCAAAAAATTAAGCAGATCTAAATCTCAGGTGGACCATACCACAGGAAAAGTGGTGATTGAACAACCACCATTAAAAACTTCCCAGGCCCACCTTAAGCATATCCATAATGTTTATTTTCCATCCAACTCGTTGATAAGGTCAAACAGACCTCAATGAAGGTAAAATATAAAGATGATCTTGATCCAAAACTTTCGTGGCCTACAAAAAGCTTTTAATGGCCATTCACCAATTTTTACAGTGGTGTGGCCCACCAGAGATTTAGATCTGCTTAAGTTTTGGGATAACGTTCTAAAATTAGCCGAAAAAACGGATAGGTGGCGTGGATATACAATCCATTCATCAAGGTGGGCCCCAGACGGCAAAGACCCGAGTAACAGCTAATCCGCTCCCGGCTAAACTTCCCGTCCGGTTAACTAAGAGAGCCCATCGATATAGACATCCTAGCGTCCAGGGCCTATGGTTCGGCTATCCAAACCGTTCATTTGATAGGCTTTACCATGGAAGGCCCATGTACTAAAATCTCCCATAATCGGAGAAATCCTAACCCTTCAATAGAAAACAATAATAAATAGATGGTCAAGAAAGAAACATAGAAAATGGTCTACGTTCAACCAAAAAAGAAGGCAAGCTATTCAATGGCCAAGATCTCCCACTCTGCGGGATTTTTTGTTTCATGGGCCAACACAGCAAGGGCCATCATTTGTGGGCCTTACAAAGGACCCACTGCCTCTGTTGAGAAATCAGAACCGTTGGAGTGACCTGACCATCCAAATGGATCACATCTTGAGGATTGAAAAAGATGGTTAGAAAAGTCTTGACAACCATCCATATTAAAAGGGAGAAGTCTTCTAATTGGACGGCTCAGAAAATTCCGATCAATATGATTTTTTGGATTACCGCCAGTCCATGGCTGGCCCATGGGATGAACGGTCAGAAATGTGCCACATCCACAGCCGAAGTTGAATTCTATCACATCCAAGGGATCCCACTTGCACTAACTGTTTAGATGTCCCACTCATCGCCGCCGTTGGATCGTAGTTGCACAGAAAATAAGAAACACCCACAGTGAGATTTTGTCGTAGGTGTTTTTCAACGGATCACTTTCTTCATTTGAAAGGGACCCACATATCTTCTGATCTGCATTGGTGGGCCCTTCACCCTTTTAATGTGAAAAGGTGATGGAGATCTACGGTTAACAGTAGTTAAACGGTCAAAAATACCCGTACGTACTATGAAACCGACGGCTCGCCTGGTGGGCTCCACTGGGAATGGATGGCCCGATTCATTTTCGGGCAGGCCTTGGGCTCAAGTCACTCTAGCGGTATCCGGCCTCCCCGACCTGACTTCACATGTTCATGTAGGGGTGTACACGAACCGAGTTAGCTCAGTTAGCTCCCTCGACTCAGACTTGAAAAAGTTCGATTAGACTTGGTTCAAAGCTGAGTATGAGCGAGTCAAGCTGATTTTTTGAGTTTGAAAAAAATTTCAAACCAAGTCCGAGCTTGCCCCAGGCCAAATTGACCTGGATCGAACCCCAACTCAAATTGCACTAAGATCCAACTAATTTGGTGACTTGATTACTTTGATATTGATGTTGCTCACCAAGTGTTTAATGAAATGACTCAACGAAGTGTCGAATGGTGGCAAGGAAGGTATGTACATGAAACAAATACTATGTTTTCTTAATTTTGATGTTGCCTATAAGGTGTTTGATGAAATACGTGCAATTGTTCTACATATAGTGAGAAACTGATAGTGTCATGCACTTTGGCTTGAACTCAGCTCAAATTGGCTTGATCTGCTGACAAAACTGAGCCGAGCTGCCGGTCAGGCTCAAGGTCTGAGCTGAGCCAAATTCGAGCTGAGGCCAGCTGACTCGGTTTGACTCAGTGTACACCCCTATTCATGTGTTATGTCCAACGAATATGCCATCGGCATGCATCTTGAATCTAGACCGTTGGTTTTATTCCTTTAAGAGTCTATTTCATTGTGCATATGTGGGCCACTTGATCAACTGACAGATTAGGAACATTCTAGTAGAAATACGATTTTATCAATTTCCAGACTGGGTGGACCCGGCCCAACTACATTTTCTGGCTCTATCGTTGAGCCTGGGCCTGCTGAAACCCGGCCCATTGCCACATGTACGTTTTGAGGACATCGGGAGTAAAGGGAGGGGCAAAGACGTCAAAAGGGTAAAACATGGTCATGTGGCACCATAACGCGACAACAAACCAAATGCTACTCCGTACTCCTACATCCCATGTGCATGGCAGAAGGGCAATTACATTTCCTTTGTTCGAGGGAAAAAAAAAATCAGACCATGTTACAAGCTAGTGGCATCATGTCATGGACGGTCCATTTGGTTGGCCGTGCATTGGATTCGCATATAGGACATGATCACATTAGATTCACATCATCACATATGGGATCGTCTATTAATTACCATACATCCCACCTGGGTGGTGTCCACTGTGATTTGGGATTGTCATCCATGATCCAACCCATCTATTATATGGGTCCACATCTTCGGCATTGATCTCATAATTCAGTCCAATCTATTACTCAAGTGGCCACATATGAGGAAACTGATGTCGATGTCTTAAAACTATAAATAAAGGGTCAGTTGATGCCTTCGAATATAGGTTAATGCAATTGACAGTTACTCGATGCCATCGGAAAAATCTAAAAATTTCATGTCGGTTGCTGGAATATTTTAGTTTTGTTACTTGATATCATCAAAGTAAGTTCCATGCCATCAATAGATTTTCGATAAGTGGTCGATTCCATCAAAGGCGCATCGAGCGCATGCGCGTAAATGCATGATTTGTTTCCTATTTCAGTTGGGATACTTTATATATCGGGTGTATTCGGTATTTGGAAGTAGTAGATGTGTTATAGGGCTTTCTAAATCATTCATAAAGGTTTAAGGACAAAACTAGGGCTTGTGAAGTTGATTTGAGGCTTGTTTGAATTGGTAACACTTTATCTCTTATAATGTCTTCTTTTTAGTGCATATTCGTCGCTGTGTGCCATGGTTTTTTTCCGTAAGAATTTTTCCACATAAAATTAGGATTGTTTGTGTTACGACTTAGTTATACAATTATGTGTACTTTGCTTGATTTGTCTTTGTGTGCTTCTGCGGTTCTCTAACAAGAACAATGAGAGATATTGGGCCAATGTTTATATTATTCGTATTTGAAATTATGTAAACACAATCATTAGGGGGGCCACACACGTACACTTTTAAACCATTGGTTTATTTCTCACAACTGTTCATTTGTTTTGTGCAGGCGTGCCTCCCATAATGATCATATAAGCGTGGTTTTACATATATGCCACCTACAATGTTAACAAGTCATTTAGGAGCATAGATCTAAGTTAATTTCTAACCTTAGATTTTAAATCCTAAATTTAAATTGTGTTTGGCAGTTTGAATTTTAAAATTTTCGAAATTTAGAAAATTTATTTGTCTGCTTAAAATTTTATATGGGGTGTTTTGAAATAATTGTATATATATTCATAAGACAATGAGTATATATCGAAGTATGTTTTAAGGAATTTTACAAAATAGTACCACATTCATATGGTATTTACATCCCAATAACTTTTTAAATTAAATTTTCATTTAGTTACCTCATTAATTAAGTTACTTCAGTTGGTTTTTTCTTAACTTGTGTAGTTTTTTTTTTTTTTTTCTAAAATTACAAAAATTCCCACCAATTAATGATTTGCTTAGGAAAAACTAAATAGGTATCTAGATGTAAATATGATTAAAAAGGTGTTATTCTGGAAAAACTTAGAAAAAATTCAAGAGTTTTATTACAATGCATTGCATGCTAGTAGGTACGTTGCTAGTGGTTCGTGTTCATATTGACATAGATGAAGGGAAACCTCTAAGTCCACTTATGGATTCGTGGTTACTCTTATTACTAATTATACAATCTTTTTTATTTTCATTTGATCAATATACTTTCCTCATCCAAATAAAAAATTGAATTTACTTTTACAAAATTCTTTTATTATTCTTTTTATAAATAGAACTGTTTTGAGAATCCAACTTTGTTTTTTTTTTTTACACATGCACCCGACCCACATGACTTATCTATTTTCTTATTTTTTCTTATAGGCAGCATCATCTTTAAGTCATTAACTAAAATGATGAGAGAGAATATATAAGGAGGCATATTTACCATTTTTGAAATTTGAACACATGAACTTTCAATATAATATCAAATAACCACTTGCACTAAAAGCTCAAGTTATTAGAGGATGGTGTATCAATGTATATCAAGGAACTTCAACATATGACTAAGCCAATTAATAGGCTTGAATTTGATAGAATTTCACATCTTTAGTGGATCATTGTAGATCAATGGCATTAATTACTGAAAGATGGGACGTTGTAGATGAGCAGGGTGCGGTAAAATCCACCTGCCGGATCAAAACCACCTTTTGAAGGGGAAACCAAGAAAGTGGAAAGAGCATGCTCAGTCTCCCAAATGGTAATTCTGAGTTCCATAATTTGGTGATCCAAGCGGTTCGTATAGATGATATATACTTAGAAAGTCTCTGCCATCATCGATCCTAATTATCTGGTTGAAAACAGGCCCTAAAAGAGCATTGCTAGACCCACGCTCACCTCTGCAAATTAGCCAATCCTACATACTTTTGACATCCAATCACACCACGTTGATGACATAGCCAAATTCAGTAGACTTCCCCCCCACGATATATGTGTTTTATCCATGCTGTCTATCCATTCTGCCAGCTCATTTTAGGGCACGGCTCAAAAATGAGGTAGATGATCAAAATCCCAGGTGGACCACACCGCGGGAAACAGTGGTGATCGAATGCCCACTGCTAAAATCCCAGGTCCACCCGGTCTGGAAATTTAATCACCACTGTTTCTTGCATTGTGGTCAATGATTTACGCATACATTATGGTGGGGCTCATAGAGCATTGATAGGTAGTCACATCGCTGCTAGTATGCAATCTGTGTCAAGTAAAAATTAATAATTTTTTACTTTTTTATAAATTTTTTTATAATAACACTGAATTAATGATATTTATATCTAAATACCTATTTAATTTTTTAAGCAACGTTATTAATTAGTGGACATTGTTGCATTTGATGAAAAATCATATTTTAAACTGATAAAAGTGAGAGAAAACTAATGGAAGGTTCCCCTTTGACAATAACTTAATTAGTGAGCTAGCTTAATGAAAATTTAATTTAAAAAGTTACTGAGATGTAACTATTATACTAATAAGGTATTATTTTATAAAATTTCAGCACTGAGATCATTATAAAATAGAGCATTGACCCAAAAAGAAAAAAAGGGAGAGAAAATTTCGAAAGTTATTCTACTAATTTCATTAAGTACAATAAAATCATAATTTTCTTTTATGGGTGGGGTTCAATTTTCTATGGTAAGACCCATGTAATAATTTTGTAAGTTTGAATTTTTGTAGCATCTTATTGTTACGGTAGGAATGCAAGTGAAAATATCTCACTATATAATTGTCCAATCTTTTTTTTACTTTTTAACAGTAAAGTTGGATTAGCATAGACTATGTAACCGTATCTTAACAATTAAAAGGTTAAAAGTAGGCCATCAAGTCTCAGGTGCTGGTCAAGTTAGTTTATTTATTAGATGATATAAAATTTGTAAAAAATAAATAAATAAATAAATCAAAAGCAAAATTTCTCGTCTTCAAAACTACTCTCTTTTCATTGTTAGTACAAAAACGGCTTGCCCTGAATTGGCATACAAAGTTGGTCACAGTGAAAGCCACCTCCGACAGTAGCTAGAGATGTGACAAAGCCTCCCATTGTTATCATGCAACCCTTGAATCTAGGTCTGGTCCACTTAGTGATGTTGTGACAAATCCAAAACATCCACCAGTTTGGCCATCTCATTTTAGGTGTGATCCAAAAATCAAGGTCAATCCAATATACAAGTGGGTCCCACAAAATGAATATGTTGATGGTAAGCCTTTAACGATCCATTGTTTATTGGCTTATGGCCCACTTGAGCATTGTATTTGACTCATATTTCGGTTCACCAAGTAAAATGACCTGGCTAAACTTGTGAATGGGTTGGACTTCTCTCAAACATCAAAGTGGGCCTCATGTATTTTATAAGTGTTCATTTGAAGTGTGTTTTGTTTTTTGTTTTCACTATAAAACAAGGACACTGCGAATCATCACCGGGGGAACATACAGTAAAATGTCAGAGGTTTCATGTTAGCATTTCTTACATCAACTACAAATGCTTTAAAAAAAAAATTTAAAAAAAAAAAAAAAAAAAAAAAAAAAAAAAAAAAAAAACCTTAGTTTGCCTTTACTTCGCTTAATTCACCTTTATTTACACAAGCATGTGCATGTAACCTAATTATCATGGTAGAATTCAACAAAATCTGGTGAGAGAATGTAAGTCGCGCATTTTAACAGTACCCCCAAAAAAGGGCACTTTCCCATAAGTCGTCTGCGTTTTGGACGATGGACTGCCAAATTTTAACTTTTAAACTATTTCTCAAAAATCGCTTGTTGTTAGCACTGTCAGCCCTAAAACTAGGGCTGTCAATGGGTCAGCCTTCGGCTGTAGGATCAGGGCCGGTTTTTAAAGTGGGATGGGCTTAGGTTGGATGTTCAAAAGAGTGGCCGGTTTTGTTTCAAAAGGTAATTTTCAAATTTGGTTGGAGGGTGCAATTAAGGAGTTGCAGCTTGAGTGGGTCCCACTGCGATGTTTATGTAAAATCTATCTGGACCACTAGTGGTGCATCAGCTATGATAGGCTAAGTGCCCAAGGATCAGCACTATCTATGATTCAGGTGGACAACGCGCGCGGTTGGAAAATATAGAGGGAAATTTTCACCCTCCGCACTTTTTCCCTTGGTATGACCCACATAAATAATGGGTAGGTCTGTTTGCTTGGCTATAGGCAAGAGTTTTTGTGTATAATCTAATGGTCGGAGTGGAGTTCACATGAATAGGTACTCTTTTACACTCAATAGTCACCGATAATGAATAGCCCAGGTCTCCAACACCCAAGGTGTCCAGCTAGGTGGTGTTGAGCATGTGGGGCCCACGTATCTTATATCCAGACTGTCTATCTGTTTTTCTAGCTCAATTTACAAATGATCCCAAAAATGAAGCATATCGGAAGCTCAAGGGACCACATCACAGGAAACAATGGGGATAAGTTGAAACCTTCTCAGGGCAAAACAGTGATATTTGCAGTGACAAGAGGGCAACACAAACTTTTCTGCAGTTAACAGATTCATCTGTCAAGGATGTGTTAGTGTAAGCTACTGCAGGATGTATAAAAAAATAAGTAGGCAGGTTTTGAAAAAAAAAAAAAAAAAAGTTTAAAAGCAGGAGGTTTTCAGTCAATAGCCAAAAAGGCAGTTAGCTTATGGAAAAAATCCAAAAAATTGCTTATCATAGTTTTAAAACTCGGTGACTCATCGAGTCGTGAGGTCAGAAGCGACTCGACCAAGTTAGGCCAAATCACCCCCTATTTTCAATTAAAACTCGTGGTGCAAAATTGGTTCGGACTCACCTAAGTATGAGTCAACTCATCGAGTCAACTCGAATGAATCATGTCAGACTCGTCCGTGATGCGTATATTCCTGACTGGCTTCTACAACTATTAGCTGAGTCAGCTATTCATGCTTCCAGGTCTAGCCCAACATACTTCAAGCTCAGACCAATTTGAAAACCATTTGTATTTGGGCCATGGTCCACCCTGCTGATGTATGCTTCAGATAGGCCTGGCCCTAAAACTTAGGCCCAAATAAATAATCAAGCACATTCCAAGCCGGCCAAGTGCACAACTACATTGTTAAAAAACCATCTATTACAATGAATGATCATAACCGTTGGTAACATATCAATGGTCCGATATCATAAAAAGAATACAAAAGAAATAAGTGATTGAGCCCAAATCAGAAATTATCCATGAATTTAGGTTTGTATGAGAAAATTTGGTCTTTTTTACTATGATTCTTTTTTCATGCCATTACACAAGAGGGTTGTCAATGGGCCGATTGAACGAATCAATTTTTAAGAGGCCCATCCAGACGGCCTGGGCCCACGAGCTAAGATCTGGACCCGGTCAACCCACATTCTGATCATTGACAGCCCAGATCACGCCATATTGTCAGCTATTCTCTTGATAGCTGAATACGAGCCAATGCATGCGCTTGTGGTCCCCACCATGATAATCAAAATGCACACAGCAGCCTGGAGGAGGAAAGAGATGATGATTGGCAATGAACAAAATCACAAGGAAGAGTAATCCTAGGGTCTGGATGCATTGGGATGTGTATAGCACGATCCTCACAAGTGGACCCACAGCTCTCCGGCCCAGACTGTTGATCTCATCGACCAGCTGTACATCATTTCTGTATTTTTCTTAACCATCTATTTGTATGCAACTGATTGAAGGATGGAATTTCTGAACAAATCAACGGTCTGGATCATAAACTAAGGGCCCACTTGTATGAATAGATCATGGTTATTTTAAACAGATGCAATGATGTCTCTTACCTGAAACCTGCTTACTCTTCCTCTCATGATGCTGAGATAGCTAGCACATGGGAAAATAAGTGCCTGCCACAATATTCAATAAGAAGCTTAACTTCTAGGGACAGGATTTCTGCGATCACGGATCGGTCGCATCTATCTTCAATCGACACAGATTTTATATTCTGATAAGTAGGGCCCATGGGCCATAATCCAGACCATTCCTCTATTTTGGTCCACCATAGATGGATAGCTATAGGTCACTCGGATAGAGCAATCTTAACTTTTCAATTTGTGCTCTACAGAAGGACAGTTAAGAAGAAAGATGATAAGGTCTAATTCATTGGGAAAAAGGTCCCATGATTGTCTCGTGTGATCTTCGAATCTGGGAGATTTTTGGGCCCATGGTCCATTCATGGTGGAGCAAAAATGACCAATGGTCTGGATTACTGAAGAATCGATGGTATATCATAGAGGGCTCAATGTGACGAGAAACATACCACGATCATGGTAAGGAGAGATCCAAGCAGCGCCATGACAAAACCTGAAACCAAAACCATTTTTGCTTAATGGTATTCTAATAAAGAGAGTGACTTTCATCGGTGCATGCACCAAAGATCCCCAAGACAGGAGAATCTTAACCTTAGGTGTCAAGAAAATAGATGGTTAAGAAAAAGTAGCAGCGGGCCACACAACCAAAATAAAAGGTCAAAGATTAGACATCTAGGATCTTCTAATTTAGAGGATTTTTGTGCATTGACCCATTCATTATTTTCATTTTTTTTTTTTAAATCTAAGGTTGTCATAATCAGGATGTTCTCCAATCTGATGTTTCATTGACTAGGGCTGTCAATGGGCACAGGCCAAGCAAAATCAAAATTTTGAACAGGGACAGCTGGAACAGTTAAAAGACCTGGGCCTGAGCCCACCACAGGCCCAACCTATTGTCAGGGCCCCACTGACTAAATAATACTTGTACATTCCAAATCCCACTAGATCAAGCTTTGCTAGCCCCAAGGTACAAATGCCAACCTGGCAAGCCATTGGTGTTGCAGAAAAAACACTGGCACAACAAAACCACAAAAGAAAAGGTTCAAACCAAAACCCATAAGTCAAAGAGAAAAACAAGAAACAAGAGTTAAAAGAGATTTATGAGAGATTCGAAAATATGCTTACGTCCACAAGGCAACAACACATTGGAACTTTCCTCTTCACTAAAACAAGAGAAATAAATAGCACAAGACTTACCTCTCTCTCTTCCACTCTTCTATCCTAAAAATAATCACTCACCAAGGAGGAATATAGAGGATCACCTCTCTCTACATGTATTACCCTGATGTAGACAACACCCACAAGAGAGACACGTCCAAAACCTAAGAAAACTAGGCTTAGCAAGAGGAAAGAGAAATGGAAAGTCGTTACCTATATGGAAATTGCTCACACGCGTTTCATGTGTATGAGATTTCACTACCTCAAAACTTGCGACATCTGGGCGGCACATAAAGTGGCCCTCATCATGAAGATGAGCATAAGCAAAAATCTGGCCAGTTGACTCATAAGGCAGGCACACGTCCACATTGGCCATTTTTCTTTTTTAACAATCAAATTCTTTGTGTGTGTGGTCCACCAGATTCCTAACACACATGCTAAATTGGCACATGAAAACCTCTGGAAAAACAGGAACAACAAAACACCACATGATACCCCAAAGTGGAAAGAAGTTCTCACCAAAGAATGGGATTTTGAGTGCCACCAACAGTGTTGATAGAACCAAAGCCGTTCTGATGAGCACCGAAATGAAATGAGATCTGAGACGTGGTGAAGGCACGAGTTCCTCTAGACTCAGTGCGACCGGTGTAATCGTCAAGGCGTACTTCGTGAGAGGGTTCACAACCTACAACAATGAAAAGTTCATACAAACTCATCGAACATCGAATCTTATCATTCACTTGTAGTTGATGCATGATTCAGTAAGTGATTCGCCAGAGTTGATTCAGAGTCGGCAAGTTTGGTGAGTTCAGTCACTAGTTTCTGAAACTCAGTGATAGGCAAGGATTTGAGGTGCATCAGCCCGCCACACCCCGCCCCGCCCAGCCAGTAGTCTACTAGCCAGCCCAATGGAGTTAAATAAGCTTTACTAAAACCTCTCCAACGCCTGAGCTCAGCCCATTCAGGGCCCGTTTGGACACAACTATTCACCAAAAAAAAAAAACTTTTTCCTGGAAAACCAACATTTTCAGTGGTGAGCTTTTCAGTGCCCATTTCATCGGGTGATTTTGAAATCAACGATTTCAAGTGTCCAAACAGGCCTCGAAACCCTCATTTCTTGATCAGAATTGAGGGGTTGCCTACAAACAGCCATTTCGAAGTCCGTCCAAACGGGCCCTTATCTATTGGGCCTCAATTAATCTCAGGTCCAACCCAAATGGTCTTAACGTGCAGCCCAGCTCACTGGTCCTTTAAGCTGGTCTGGCTCATGGAAAGCCTTTCCTACTGAGTCAACTGAATCCACACAAGTAATACGAATGTAGTAAAAAAAAAAAAGGATATGGGTCTCTCATACCGTTGTCCAAGCAGCGGTTTTTTAGCCAGGAATCGATGTGGCATGTTTAGAGTGAACTGGGACTTGATGGATTCACCAAAACATCAAATATCCAGCTACAGCTACCCAGAATACAGAAGCCAACATATACCGAAACTGTACTGAAAGAAATAATGATCAGAACAATCTTAGTAAAAACAGAGCTACATCTATCGTGACAATATTATGATGATGATGAATTGGAATAGAGAACGGATCCAGCGTGACAACCAATCTGAACCAATCAACTTATGGGCCACCTCATGAATGGATCAGCAGCACAAAAAATACTGCAGTAATTGACTCTTTCTAACCATTCAATCAACCTCTTATTCTTCTTCTTTTTTTCTTTTCGTTTCTTTTTTTCTTCCGGGCAGGCAGTTGCATTAGAATTTCTTGATTGTCAAAAGATGGGTGATGATTGGATTGGTATGAACTTCCAGTCGGTGCCATTTTTGGGTATATGACTCATTGAAGGGGCAGTCCACCAAGCACTAAGAGAACAGTTGGATCCATGGCCAGAGTGCACAGATCAACCATTTCTATGTAGTGCTACTTGGTCTATCATCCATTATTTTAAGTTATGAAAATTATTATAAAAATTACTTGTAAGTTTGCACCTGGCTATTAGAACTGAGGAGAAATCCGCTGGCTTCTTCATAGACGAGTATATGTTTGGAAAAACAGCATGCCCAGCATAGCAAAAACCATATAGCCCAAGTGCAACAGGAAGGTTTGCAAGGTCCAAAAGAGTCCCACCTGGATGGAACCCCACTTGATCGACCACCCCAACCCACAACAAGCAAATCACCACCAGCAATGACGCAATCACTCCCCCAGCTGTTAAAAAAAAAAAAACGAGGTCATGAATTCTAGCTAAAATCGAACAGTCTATTGTTTCACACATGCCAACATGGCACATCGGTGGTCACCGTTCATCAGGTGGGCCCCACCTCCTAGGTCCCCACCACCTGAAATTAAGACCAGGCTTCTCAACAGGTGGGCACTAATGTACAGAAGAATATGGATAGTTAAAAGAACTTTACATTCGTACCATTGTTTTCAGTAGCGCTGTAGCGTAGCAGTAGCGTAATTCCCTGGTAGCGTAAGCTACAGGGTATGTAGCATATAAGTTGCGCTGCATGTACGTAGTATAGTGTGTAGCGTACATAGCGTAAGTTACCTGAAATCTCATTTTTTCAAGTGTTTTTTCTATGTTAGTTAAACACCTATTTTAAAATGGTGATGACTTATACCTATAACACATGGCACTACATTATACTAATCCGGACCATCCAAATTGTGGTCCATGTCATAGATAGAGCACTTAGATCAATCCGGACCATCCAAATTGTGGTCTATATAATGAATTTGTGATGTTTCAATAAATAAAAAAGAAGTCATACTTAGAGATGTCTAAAGGCAAAGAGAGGGATTTTGCATGGAAATAAGTGGTTGATGATCCGGATTCATAGTCAAGAACTCATAGAAATTATGCATTTTGTAAATCTTATCATATGTTCTATTATTTCAATTAAAAATATTAAGGATTGTATAGCTTACGCTACACGTTATAAAGGGCCAAACGCCACACTATACGCTACACACAATTTAAAACACTGATTCGTACACATTAAGCCTGCACATGTGATTGGTGAGATGAATGAACCAGCTTGATATTTGGGCAATGTGCATCTATAAGGTGGACTGGCCCTGATGAGTGGATTGGATCTTCCACATGTACACCATGCTGGCATGTGTGGCCTCTCCAAATTAACTAATGTGATTGACATGGAAGTAAGATCTTTGAAAGGGATGGAAAACCTGAAAGGTATGAAAGGAAACTTAGATTTCGAAGCCAAACAGTCGGAAGAACAAGTATGGTTGCCAATACAGCAAAGAAACTGGTGAGGATTTAGATGAACTCCAGCAAAATTCAAGTGTGCATTTGGGAACAATGCCGACAAGTTATCACTCATTAGAGTGATGTACTCCACACAACATATCTGCAAAAGAAGGACACTTTGTTCTTAGGCCATGATCAAAGATGAACTACATGATCTTCACCAAGCCTTGCGCCTTGAGTTTGCACAGGCAGTAAATCTGATGGGCCCTAACGCAGATGGACCATTCTCCAAAAACCTTCCCTTTGAGACAATCCTCACC